>VZRV01010661.1:380076-480648 GCA_013398115.1 Falcunculus frontatus | reverse complement strand
CCCCCAAGCTTTAGTTTACACATTTTGGGGCCTGGTGTCCTTGAAGAGCAAACCTAGAGAGGTTTGTTACATCTAACCAGCATGAGAGAACAGTAGCTAACAGGCCACATGAAACTTCAAAATTACACACTAGGATGTACAGGATTAAAAAAAATATAAAACTTAAAACTTATGGCATTGCACTGAACAGGTGGATGCCCTTAGTGATCCTGTGGCAAGTCTGTGCTGGAGCAGACTGGCCAGGACTTGTGACCCCATGAGGGAACCCTGCCTGAGCAGTCTGTTCCTGAAGGAGAGCACCCTGTGGAAGAGACCCATGCTGGAGCAGTGGGAAGGAATGGAAAAAATGAAAGTCAAAAGGTCTGAAAAAACTTACAAAATTGTATTACTAAATGCTACACTTGGCATGGAATGTTAATTTGGTGAGTTATTTCCTTATAGTATAAATGCATAGTGGTGGATTTTAAATAAGGGGTAGGGTGCAAGAAAAGAGAGAGAGACCAAAGAGAGGGAGAAGAGAAGGAAAGGAAAGGAAAGGCAAAGGCAAAAGCAAAGGCAAAGGCAATGGCAAAGGCAAAGGAAGAAGGCCAGTTCTGGCTCCAGCATCAATCCAGCTGATGGGGTGTCCAGGGTCCTGGGGGGACTGCCCGGGCTTTGTGAGGGTACCTTTTATAGATAAGTTCCTCCACCCTGAAGCTAATTTTCTCATTTTCTATGCAAATTAGTTCTCATGCACAGTTTGTTCTAGGCCTTTCTGGAAATGGGTTGGAGGGCTTTGGGGATCTTTGGTGGTCTTGATTTCCCCCCTACTGGGTCAATCTCTGCTCGAAAATCCATGTCTGCTTCTCAACTTCATTCCTGTGCTTGAGCTGTACTGTGTTGTACTTATCTCCAGGAACCAGAACAAGGATATTTCTCCCAGAAAAATGCTTCCCTACCTCCATATGGCCCTCTTCTCCAGTCACATCCAGTTGCTTCTTACAGTGTGTTCTTACCAACAGTCCTTGGTTGGCTCGATGGCTATCCGGCTGTTGTATTGAGACGTACACATTAACCCCTTATGTTCTGGGCTTCTACACTGTCCCCTTGTGCTGATGACGCGGGGAGGAGGTAGAGTAAATCGGGACAGGAGGTGGGGGAAAAGTGGCTTTAAGGTTTGATTTTATTTCTCATTTCCCTACTCTGATTTTATTGGTAATAAATAATTTCCCCCAAGTTGCATCTGTTTTACCTTTGACCGGAATTGCTGAGTGCTCTCTTCTTCTCTTGATTCTCTAGGCTTTCATTATATTTTCTCTTCTCTGTCCAGCAGAGAAGAGTGATAGAGCAACTTTGCTGAGCACCTGGTATCCAGCCAGAGCCAAACCACCACATATTCTGTACCTGAAGTAAATTGTGTATTTGTGATCCATGGGAACTATTAAGATAATATAATTTGAAATTATAAGTAGGCAATCAGAGAAAGAGGGTGAAATTAGGGATGCTACTGAAGGTGGAGGCTTAATACTGAAATGGGAGACATGAAGAGCATTGCTGGAGAAGTTATGTAGATTATCAAGATGCAAAACTATATTTCACATCAGTAGATAGTCTTAGGATTTCTGTTCTTCCATGTCTACTAGTAACAACTTCCTGTCAATATTAATAAAAAATGTAAAAACAGGTTAGGTGGAAAAATTTAAAATAGTGCCTACTTTGTTTTTCATACACAGAAAAATGGGTTTCTTACTGTATTTTTTCTCACTTGAAGAGTGTCTCTTTGTACGCACCATTTACACAACTTTTCAGAATCCTAATGATTCAGGTGTCCCCATGATTTCTCAGTTGTGTGTCTGAAAATGGAGGCACCTAAAATCATTGATTCACTTAAAATTTTAGATTTTCATATGTGTATATTATTTTATATTCTTCTTACAGTATTTGAGAATGATCACTAAAATGTTATATTATTAATGAAGTTCTTGGTGACTATGATTTGAAAAAAACAGTTCCATAAAATTTGTGAAACATACAGCTTCAATTTTATTGCATTTCCCTGCAGAGTTAGCAGTGAAAAACCTTTCAAAATTGTAGTATTAAATCAGAGGCAGAACTGAAAGGCTTTTAGAAATAAACCAGTCTGATTTACCTGTGTAAGTAAGATGAAATGGAAAAAATAAGCTCTTTATAGTGACAAGTAATGTAGATTAAAAGAAATTATTTGGTATCTAAAATGTCATTTAAAACATAGATGAGGAGAGATTTTTACAAACGATGGTAGGACAGAACTAGTGTGAATTGGCAGACCTCCATTGATTGCATTGGAACTTTGCCGATTACATTAGCTGAGGATCTGAGTTTATATGAGTTTTAACTTCACAGCATCTCTTAAATCATCAGGAATAAGATGCCTTAGTGACTCAGTAAATCAAGGCAAGATCAAATAATTATTAAAAAATAAATGAGAACTGTTCTTTAGTGCAATACAATTTTATTTTGAATACCACTTCATAAAAATGCATCCCAAGACACTTTACAAGAAAAGCTATAAATAATAAAATTATGTGGTTTAATAATAAATAATAGATTAAAAGCTGTTAAGGGTGTTTGAGAAATAGTTTCATCTTATGTTCAGAATAGAGCAAAGATTTCGTGGGATGAAACAGGGCAAGGATGCTAGTTTAATCAGAGAGGAAGAGATATTCAACCTATAATCTGAACGAAAGGACAAGAGGAAAAAAATAAAAATTTTTCATGGCTGAAGCCTTATACGCAAATCAATCTATATTTCCTTACTCTCTGGAGAGTAGTTCAATCTACAGATAACAGCCTACTCAGGAATTGGGAACATTTGCAGGCCTGCTGAAAACTGAGCTGTTTTGCCTTTCAGAGAGAGAGCATAACCTGAGCAAAGTTTTATCATACTGAACCTTGTTCATAGCTTTATGTGGAGAAGAGAAGTAGTGTCCCAACCCTCCAGTCCCCTCCCCAGGTGAGAGGCTCCTTAAAAGAATGAGCCAGACAATGTATTTTTTTGGTTCTGTGTTAAAAATATAGGGTGAGGGAGAAAAGAAGTACCTCTAGGGAAAAAAGGGAAGCCTAATTTCCCTTTATACTTTTCCTCAGCCTTGACTTCCAGCAGAGCACTGTTTTTTTCTAGTTGCTACGGGCTTCATGCCTCCACAAATGAAGGCTGGTGATTCAGATGCTGGGGGAAGATACTAGTGGTTAGGCATTACAACAGCATTGCAGTGACCAAGTTGCTAATGCATATATCTTTAAGTTAAAAATCATGTCCTTTAATTCTCATATATTTATCCTTTTTAATGTGTATGTATCTGTCTTTTAAGAATCTTTTTAAATATATATTCCAGTAGGAAGTTTTCAGACATACACCGCAAAGATTGGAGGAGGTAAGAAATTAATAGTGCAAGGGTGATGTGCTGCCAAGTAGCTCCTATAAATTGACTGGAGATTCAATGATGAAAATATGTCTAGGACATGACAAAGAGAAGGAATAGCAGGGGAATTCAGAAGGAAGAAGGAATCAGAGAGTCAAAGGGAAACTGGGAGACAGTCACAGCCGTGGGAGACGCACAACTGCTCTTGAATGAGATGCGAAATTAGCGGAGTCTCTGGCTGCTCCTTCTCTACCCAAGAGTCTCTTAGCTTTATACTCTGGGCCCGCAGTAACTGGCAGCATATTTAACATATCTTCTAATCCATTTTGAATAATATTTTGCTAATAAATTCTTTCCATTCTCCTTATTTGCAAACCCGGTATGTTCTTCCGGAAGATGGGACTTGTGGGTAGGAGTATATAGCTTGTTACCAATCTTTATAAAGATTCAAACTTCACAATGACTTAAAAAGCCTCCAAGTTTGGAAATATTCTATAAATCAGGCCAGCTACTGTGCAGGGTCACCATTTACTTTCTCCAAGGCAAGCAAACTGGGTAAAATAAAATAATTTTTAAAATCCTTACATATGGGACTCCAGACAGCTTTTTTGAAGTGTTCTGGAATAGTGTAAGTTATTAGGTAACAATACCAAAGAAAATAAGCCCTCCATGGCTAGAATGTAGTAAATATTAGTCTATTATACTCATATTTTGGTCATGTATGCACACATTCACTTTACAAACAATATATTCTTTACATATAGCTATATGCTGTGGATAGATACATGTCAGGTCTCATTCTAGGCATTTTCATTTTCATCCATTTTGTTCCACAGAATGTTAGAATGGAGCTATTCAGAAGATGGCATGAATCAGATGGTACTTTTGTACTTGGGCACTACAAGCTTAAGGATATCTTAGCCTCATGTTGAACAAATTGCACTGCTACATTAGAAATTACGGTCTTCTGCTGCCCTTGAGAGCTCAGTTACCCTTCAAAACAGTCTTCATCGCACTTCTGTCTTCTTTATATGTATTTATATTTACAATCAAATTTAATTTTGAATTTGTTATAATCTATCATAGAACAGAATACTTTGGCAGGCCATGACAAAGGATTTTATTATTGTTTGTATCCTCTAATGCAAAATTTGTAATAATAATGTCTTCTTGCTATTTAGAATTATTTTTCTTCGTAAAAGTGCAAAAGCCAATAGTAGAAAAGTATACTTTTAATGCTATAATACTGTATAAATGATTTTACATGTAACTACAGTAACAAAAGCTTTTTTCCTGGTGGGAAAGACCTATTTCCCTCACCTGACAAATATCACTTCCATGTATTCATTATTCTTGCACTCGTTATTCCAGTGATTAGTTGGGTGACTGTGAGAGTTATTTGCATCTTTCTTCCCTGCTACAGCATTGTTGCCTGGGGACAGTAGGAAACCTTGGTTAATATTAATGAAATATTTTGGGACATGGAGCAGAGCACTAACTTCTGCTGCCTGGGCAGTAATATTACTCCTCATTAAAGCTTGTGGCAGTTCATCTCACATTCAATTACAAACGCCTGAAAACTGTTTTCCAGGCAATCTATGCTCCTTAGACAAGAGAAAAAGGGGAGGAAAGGATCTGTTCCCCTCCTGGGAATTGCTGCTCTCTTTGCATATACTACTGCCGACCAGCTGGAAGATTTTGTTAAGTGACTTGTTGGTCAGAGAAATGTCATATTCAGAGATGATGAATGACTCTGAGCTTCTGCTCTAAGACCTAGCAGAAATAATGTAGTAGTCTCAAAGGAATATTGGCAGTTTTATCTGTAACAGCTTCAGAAAAGCAGCCACATTTATGATGTTCTAAATTGTAGACCAGTAAAAGTCCCACAGTTTTGGTTTTTGGGGATTTTTTTGGGGGCATAACATTTTGTACACTGTTAACTCTTTTGAATATGAATCTAATGGGGTTGCCTTTGTTCAGTGAAAGACTGCAGGGGCTGGAAGTTCAAGAGGAAGAGAGAAAGCAGAGAAGTCATACAACACTTATGTCACTTGCTGGTTTTTGCCTCAGCTTTTGTTCTAAGCTTTTTCTCTAATCAGTACAAAAATACATGATTATTTTGTAAATATACAGTTCAGAACCACATCACAAAGTCAATTCTTATGGCATATAAAAAGAGGAGACAGCTCATGGAAATTATGAACAATTTCAAAGCTAAATTTGAATTGTGTTTTGAGTGATGTACTTGGTTTTCAAAACCTGTGAAATTTTAAATCCTTTTTCCCTAAATCTCTCTTTCAGCCTCATTGAAGACAATGCATTCAGTCTTAACGAACTGGCTGGAAGGTCACACTCAAAGACTTGAGGTTAATGGCTTGATGTCCTAGTAGAGATCAGTAAAAAGTGTCGTTCCTCAGAGGTCGGCTTTGGGACTGGGACTTTCTGTCGTCTTCGCTGGTGGCATGGACAGTGGGAGAGCACCCTGAGCAAGTTTGCCAACAATGCTGAGCTGAGTGGTGTGGTTGACCCTCTGGAGGAAAGGGATACCATCCAGAGGGACCTTGACAGCCTTGAGAGACAGGCTTGAGTGAACTTCATGAAGTTCAACAAAGTCGAGTACAAGGTCCTGTATGTGGACTGGGGATATTCCAAGAACAACTGCACGCTGGGTGGAGAATGGATTTAGAGCAGCTCTGAGGAGAAGGACTTGGGTGTGTTGGTTGATGAGAAGCTCAACATGAGCCAGCAATGTGTACTTGTTGTTCAGAAAGCAAAATGCAACCTGGGCTGCATCAAAAGCAGCGTGGCCAGTGGGTTGAGGGAGGTGATTCTGTCCCTCTACTCCACTGTGGTGAGACCCCACCTGTAGTACTGCATCCATTTCTGGGGCCCACAACATAAGAAGAACATGGGCATTTTAAAGCATCTCCATAGCAGGGCAACAAAGATAAGAGGGCTGGAGTGAGGAAAGGCTGAGACAGTTGGGGTCATTCAGCCTGGAGAAGAGAAGGCTTTGGGGTGACCTAACTGAGGCCTTTCAGTACCTAAATGGGGCTTACAAGAAAGCTGGAGAGGGACTTTTTACAAGGACATGTAGTAACAGGAAAAGGAGAAATGGCTTTACAGGGAAAGAAAGTAGGTTTAGACTAGATATTAGGAAGAAATTCCTTACTGTGAAGGTGGTGAGATGCTGGAACAGGTTGCCCAGGGATATTGTGGCTGCCTTATGCCTGTGTGGAAGTGTTTAAGGCCAGGTTGGATGGAGGTCTGAGTAATCTGATCTAATGGAAGGTGTCCCTGTCTGTGGCAAGGGTTTTGGAAGTGTGTGATCTTTAAGGTCCCTTCCAACCCAAGCCATTCTATGATTCCATGATTTGCTATCATACACTGTGAGAAAACTTTCATTCGCAATACAAAACATAATTTCATACTCTTTTGGTACTGCATATATTTGTTAGTTAGAAACCAGAATCCGCCTGAAGCTGAAGAATCAACACATGCAGGACAAGACAATTACTATATATTTTCTGGTGTTTAATGCTCTTTCCTTCATGTCCTTTTTATTAGGACGGGAAAAAGGATTTGAACCCAATTGCCATGAAAGTATCCTAAAATAATATATGCTGACACTTGAGAATATTAATTAAAATTCTGGACTGTAATTGATTTTTCTGACAGAACAGGAAATTTGCTAGACTGTGATATAACTTAGACCAGTTTCCCTTAGAAAGTTTTGCTGAAATAAATGTTTTAAAAGAGAAACCTGAAATCTGAAATTGGAAATGATCATTACGTGCAATATGATTTACCCATACTGTTTCCCTGTTTTAGACTGAATTATTTTCTTTGAAGGACAACCTTCACTGCTTTGAAGTGGGGCATTATTTCTAAGTGAAATGCTGTTCAGTTCCTTTTTTTAAGATTTCCCAAATGCTTATCAACTCTAAGGCCTCTCTCATGTACTTTAAGCTTCCTCTGTTGAATCTGATCATGACTTTATTTGCAGGTTTAGGAAACAGTACAGAGCTACAATGTGCTCAGCATGCTAATAACGACCAGCTCCATACCCACAAATCCTGGCAAAGTCTGAGGATGTGTTCCTACTTTGATAGTAATTTTTTTTTTTTTTTATTTAATAGGATTTTAAAAGGGTTTCTAGATGATTTTTGTTTTTCTTGTAGAGGAATATTTTTTTAATTATACCAGTGTTTTAGTTTTTAGAGTATACATTTTTAACAGTTCATTTACAGCATGTTCTAACTGCTTATGATACTTAAAACAAAATAAGTAACTGTTAGATGAAAGTTTAAAAACAATATGCTCAGCGCACAGGCAATGATTTCAATGACATTTTTGGTGGAGTTGGAACAGAGAGGCTGAATACACACTCTGAATGGTTGTACTGAAATGACATACCATAATGGTTCCAAAGGAGCTGTTACAATCTACCCAGTCAATGATCCATGAACAAAGAAAGATTTAGTCAATTTGAAACCAATACCTTCTAACATGTTAAAAATAAACAAGCAAACTGTCCTATGCTCTCCTGGTCCACACGGAAATTTCCTCCTTTACTCACAAGTAGTGCACTTATCTTCTGCCTCATCCTCATAGTTGTCTGTGTCTTCGGAAGTACTTGAAGGACTAAAAATGAGAAAATGTTTCAGTCTGCTTTGATATTACCGTCAGTGGTATTTTCAAGTCTTGGGAAGAAGGGTGGAACATTTGTAAATCAATATATTGTTGTGGTTTAACCCCAGCCCTCAACTGAGCCCCACACAACTGCCCACTCATCCCCCCCAGTGGGATGAGAGAGAAAATCAGAAGGTGAGAAGTGAGAAAAGTGAGAGAACTCAATGGGTTGACAGTTTAAATGCAAAAACTTTGCATGGAAGCAAAACAAATCAAGGAATTAATTCACCACTTCCCATCAGCAGACAAGTATTCAGTCGTCTCCAGGAAAGCAGGGCTCCCTCACCTATAACAATGACTTGGGAAAACAAACTCCTTCCAACCCCTCTTCCTTCTTCTTCCCCCAGGCTTTATATGCTGAGCATGACCCCATATGGTATGGAATGTCCCTTTGGTATTTGGTGTCATCTGTCCTGGCTATGTCTCCTCCCAACTCCCTGTGCACCCTCAGCCTCCTCGCTGATGGGGTGGTGTGAGGAGCAGAAAAGGCCTCGACTCTGTTTAAGCACTGCTCAGCATTAACTAAAATATCCCTGTTATTAACACTGTTTCCAGCCCGAATCCAAAGCACAGCCCCATACCAGCTACTCTGAAGAAAATAACCCTATCCAAGCCAAAACCAACACAAATAGGTTTTAGTAGTGACTTTAGGAAATTGAGTTTTCATACCCAGCTTAACCACAGACATGAACGCAGCTTTAGACTAATTATCTACTTTACCCAGTGTTTTAGCGCGTTGTTTGAAAAAGTGGGTTTAGTAACTGCTACTTGTTTAAACAGCAGTTCCATTCTACAGATGTCTTTGATACAGATGATAAAGTGATCCTTGATAAAGATGAGACAGTGATAAGTATCAGAGACATTTGTATTTAGAATTTATGGAAAACAATCCTTTGAAAAATCCCTAGGAATCCAACATACTCCATGTAAATGGATAGTAATAGACTTAACCTTTTAAAATTATGGTAAGTCTGTCTTCCTCTTTGTTTTAACGGCACGACAGTATGAATCTTCTAAAATAGCTAAGCAGGTGTGATATCACTATTTTATATTAAGGGTTCATTGTCTGAATAGTAACAACCTCAAAGGATGCCAAGTTTTGTGAAACGTATTTAAGCTGCAGATGGAATTCCCATTACCTAGAGGTGAGAGAGTGAGTAATCTACACTAAGTGCCTAAATTTTATGTGATAAAATGTAGATGTTACACCTAAAATCCTGGAGTGCCTGAGATTCTTTTTGTTTAATTTTTTATAGAAATTGGGTTTTTAAATGTCTAATAGTCCAAATCATTTTTACAGTAATAATAAAAAGACAATGCATTTTATTTCTGAGTTCTGCTGCTTGTCAGAGGGGATCTGGAACACATATTTAACCTGCGGAGTGTAAACAACTGTATATATGTATTTAGCGGGGGGGAAAATGCTGAAATACCAAAATTGCTTCTCTGATATTCGTACAATCTCCATGAACATATGAATGTTGACAAAACTTTGCATAATCACCACCAGAAAACATATGTTCTTCCTAGAAATACTTGATGAATATAATAGAACTGTAGGATCATAGAATCATCAAAGTTGGAAGAGACCTCTAAGATCACCCAGTCCAACCATCCACCCGGTACTGCCACTGTGACCCCTAAACCTCATCACCCAGCACCAGGTCTGGACACCTCTTGAGCACCTCCAGGGATGGTGAATCCACAACCTCCATGGGCAAACTATTCAAATGCCTGACCCCCCTAACAGTGAAAATTTTTTTTGGGGTTTCTCGGATGACATTTAACAGATAAGAATTTGAGATAAGAAATTGATAAATGCTTAGGAACCCTAACTAATATGCTTAAAAAATTACCAGCTGAGCAATACAGTTATGGAAGAGTGAATGTCACTATCCTACCATTTCAGCTAGTTCTTATGTTTTAAATTTTAAAAAAAGGAACATATAAGTAATTATTAACTTAAACCCAACATATGGAGCTGCAGTGCATATAGTAATAGTCCATAATTCTTTAGAAATAAACAATCCATAGTTCTTTAGAAATATACTAATTTTCTTTTACTATGTCTTAAAACTTTACATGTTTTATATGGACATGTTACACAGAGAGTACTGAGAGGAACATAAAAATTATTCCAACTCATAAGTTGTCAGATGTTTGTTTACTAGAATCTAGAGTCAGAGTAAACTAATACTCATTCCTGAACAGGTTGACAGTTTCAATTAAGTACTTGACTTAAAATGAACTTCTAAAACCTATGATGCTTAACTTTATATCCATCATATATAAAAAGGGGAAAGGTAAGATCAATTTACTGTAGTTTCTCCAGACTTAAGTAGTTTTTGAATTCAGATATGACTAGATTAAAAAAAAGTTGAGCATATTTATAAAAAATACATAATACCAAATACTGGCGTTCTCCCTAAAAAAAGGAATTCCAGTAAATTTGCATTAAAGATATGTTCACTATTATGAATTATTTATTCTTAAAAACTATTACTACTTTTTATTGAGTAGGAAAAAAATACACAGAAATTCTATATGCTACTTAACATTTAAGAAAAATGTATGTTTTAAAATATGATAACACTTTTTCAAATTTTAACTAAAAATATCACAAGAAGAGAGGTAAATTTTAAAAGGACCTATTTATAATTTTTTCTCAGACCGCCATTTATTGAGTTGAATATAATTCCTAGACAATATCCACTTTTGTATGTAACTTTCACATATGACATATGTTAAGTGAATCTTTCTATTGCAATACAAGTATTGTTTTACTTTAAAAAAACACACGTCTGCACACAGAAATATACATCTACCCATCCATCCACACATCCATATGCCTATGTATGAAAGAAATTAATATATCAAGCATGTATCCATCAAAAGTGATGGAAATTCTGCACTAAATTAAGCAAAAGTAATAGGTATGTGTTCTCTGCCCTAATTAATCATTATTTTGTTTTGGAAAAAAACTTAATCCTCAATCTAAACAATACCAATCAAATATAGTACAGATAACATCTGATGCAAGTTGTCATAAACCCAGTGAGTTCAAATTAATGCCTCTACTTCGCACAAGTTTAGCTGCTAGACTTGTGAATCTTTACAAGTATTTGAATATATTTGAATATTCACTCACGCTATGCACTTTATATCTGGTCTTGGGATTTGAGTACTCACAGGTTTGTTTACTATTTTGAAGGTTCTGAAATCAAATATCTCACTTTCTTGTGTGATATACCCTACTTAACCTTAAATACAATGTTATCCATTTCTACACTTCTCTAAGAACTCTTGTAATTTCTGTAGAAGACGTAGATTTTCAGCTTCATTTCTTTTCCCAGTGTTTGATACTAGAATTCTGTAAAAGCTTACTTAATTTTTGCTGCTTTGATTGAGTTTCTTTTTAGTCCATCTCTCTCATATTCTGCTGCCATTCTTATATATTTAATTGAATTTTATGACTTCAGTTTCAGGTAAACAAAAGTCAGTACATTTCTGGATGTCAGTATAGAATAACTACTAATCTGAACTTCTGTTTCCCTTAAATTTTATATTCCTAACAATCAGGAGAATTTTTCTGCTTGTCAGAAGATTTATTCAACTACTGTAGATAAAGGTAAGGTTATCTTTGTACTTTCCATAGGTGAAATCAGCCTTAAGAAGTTTGTTGAGGATCAGCACAATTTCTTTACTGTAGATGTACACGGTTACAGCATGTATAACTTTTCATGTACTAATTCAATGATAAGGATGAATAAGTGTGATCTCAACAGCATCAAAATAAGTTTTACACAGTAATTTAGTTGCCATAGCCTTGGACTTTTCTGTGTCTTCTGCAGAAAGTGTGAAAGCTCATCAAATTTCTTATATTTTTAAAAGAAGTAGGGCAATAGCTGTAGAAATCTTGAAAACGTCACAAATATTTCGTTCCCTTTCTTTCTTATTATGAGGTGACTTTGCTCACAGAAGCATAGAATTACAGAATCATTAAGGTTGTAAAAGAACCTTAAGATCATCAAGTTCAATAATTCTGCTAACACTGCCAACTCTACCACTAAACCATGCCCCTAAGTACCACGTCTATACCTCCAGGGATGGTGACTCAAAGCACCTTAACTCACTTGTGTGCACATGGCATGAGCAGTGAGACGTGCACTTAGGTTAAATGAGTATAATATTAATAAACAATTATGAGAATGAAGTACTGAAGCTAGCTGTTACAGCAGTGAAAGGCCATGAAGTTGCCTTGTACCTATGTAGCTCATTAAATTTTAGGTAAAAATCAACTCATATTCAAAACCGTCCAAGAGAACTCTGAGATGCAAAATACTATTTTAAAATGTAGTTAAACCTTTAGTACTTATATAGAATAGGCAGGAAAATGTTCAGAATTTTTCAAAAATTTTTCTCTCAAATTGTATAATCCCTGAGGTGAAATAAATACCTCATTGCTTTGTAATTGCATTTGAAACTGATCTGATGGACCTTTTCAAAATGCCTTGCAAAAAATAACAATCTTTTTTTGAACAACTGACATTCTGTATGTATGTGAAACTGCATGTATACATGATGGAGGTATATATAGATTCTGATAGATTCTGTGTGAAAAAGGTGTTATTAAAGATAAAATTGGTGATATTTCATTTATGTTGCTGAGTGTAGATTTCAAAATCCTTACAAGAACTCAGCAGATGCCACTGAGTTTTACAGAAAAGTCTATAAACATATCAGTGCGAACTGCAGTATGTTCTCCAGTTCTAAAAACAAGTTAGTGTGTGGCATTTGAATGCCTTTTTTTTGTTTTTATATTTGGTTCTTTTTCTTTGGTTTTTTTTTATTTTCATGTAAATGTACAACTTTAAACATATTGTGACTTTCTTACATTTATTAAAATTGAAATAAAGCAGAAATTCCACTATAATGAAGTTTAAAATAATGTTTGGGGGCTTATGAAAGAAGCGATATGACAAAACAATACAAGAAATGCTCTTCCACAGGAATCGTGACAGAGCAACAGATAGGGGACGAAGTTCAGCTTGCAAACTGGTTTCCTAAACTCTTGGGTTTCATAATGGTACTTGTGCTATAGTATAGAAATATATTGCATGATTTTATAGAGGACTATTCCCGTAAGAGAAAAATAGTAGAGCTAAGACTTTCTTTGATGCCTTTACTGCTGTGAAGGAGATTTCCTAAACCAACTCAAAGAGCAAGAAGACCAAGCACTTAAGTGTTTCATGACTATAAAAGGTGATGGCATAAGGTGTCCCACTTTTTGACTTTGAAAATCTGTTCTCTATGCAGCTGATGGCAGGGTGACTATTCTGTTACACGGTGACTTCTGAGATTCTGAAATTTGCTTTTGTTCTCTGCTGGAAGGAAAACAGAGGTCTTTGTGGAACACAATATTAGGTTGGTATTCAGGGCAAATACAGGACTTTCAGTGTGAGGTGAGTGCTCTTGTCCCCTTGTATCTGAGGGGTTTTGAATTGTTTTGAATTGAGCAGGATAAGAACTTGATCCTCAGCCTTCCATGTGTTTGTATCTTAGTCATCAGACATGATAGTCGTTACTTCTCTTTTTCCACTGACACTGTACCTTAGCTTAGTGAAACCTTCACCATGAAAAAGTGCATTTCTGGGAAATACACTAGAGATGCTGAAGTTGATATTCAACACAGCTGTTCTGGTGAATTCTGGTATTTGTTTTATTAAAGGAAAATAAACACTTCTGGATACTTTGGGAGCCTCTTCTTGGTTTTCGACCGAAATGCAAGCAGAGAGAGGATATGCAGTAGAGAAAAATGGATTAATAATTTCACACATATTTGTCTTTATTGTCTTTTTTTAACTACCTAATGTATTTCTTTCCATCATTAGCAGTAGGATAGCAGGTGGTTTAGTTCTAAAATGATTAATTTTTTAGTATTTACTGTTTTGTTACATACTTTCCTTATATTCTTTGTGGCTTTTCCTTTGTGGAAAAGCAAAACTTTCAAATGAAGAAGTATCTGTCTTGCCATTCCATAGACAATCAATATCCTTTCTGGTTTCTTCTTCTGCATACTCAAGACTTCGTCAAATGTATAATATGGACCTGAAAGCCCTTCTGGTGCTCAATTATTTTTTTACTGGAAGCACAATAAAAAACTGTAATATGCTTTGATTTAGCAAATGAAGAATGAGAACCTGGATACTTAATTATAGTGCACTGAAAATGTGAATGTTGACAGGATTCATCAGTATTTCTGGGATTTTTGCCTTTTTTTTTTTTTAAACAGAAACATAAAAAAAGAACCAATGTTTCTGTGTAAAGGCCAAGGGGGGCTGCTTTCCCCACTAGGTAAAATCATGCCTAGTGCAAATGCTTGTTCACCCAGATTTCGAAATACTAGCAAATGAAATACTAACTCTAAACAATAATAGCAGAATTCTAATGAAGAAAACACTTCTACCAACCAACAAAAAGAATACTGCTTCAATTAACTTATACCAATTATGTTCATTGCGTTAAATACTCAGTTTCAGAGCTGGTTTTTTTTCTCTGTCTCTTTACCCAATTTACTTACTGTCTTTTGAGTTGTAACACCATATAGTTATGGAAAGCTACTTTAAGGTAAGGAAATGAAAAAAATTCTGACCTTGTGCTAAAGCAAATTTAAGTTGTCCTAAGACAGTATACAGAAATACTTATATGGCATTTTGAAATAAAAACAAATAATATTTAAATGTTATTACTCTACAACTCATAAAAAATTAGATTGTTTATTTTATGTATACAATGGGAGATGACAGTACTGCTACACAAAATAATAAAAATACAGAGAGGCAAATTGGATATTTATTCTTGCAGAGTATGAACAAAGGAGTACTCTCACAGGAAATGAAAAGCAATAAATGTAAAATTTATAAAATGAAACAGGATTTTTGCTTGTTTCTTGTTTTTCACAAAATGTCTAATCAGATTTTGGAAGGCATTTGATCAAATAAACCACTATCAATATCAGCCTGTTTTTTTTTTTTTAAAGTGAATGTTTATAACAGTGCTGAAAATTCTTACATAAGATAAATTTCTGACCCTACTTTTCTTACCTTAAAACATTGAAAAAGTAGTAATTTTGCATTATAATGAGAAATTCCTAGGGTTTTTTTTTCTTTTAATGTTTTTTATATCATATATAAACAGACAACTAGATTACTTGGCTATTTTTCTTCTCTAGTATATTTTTGCTTATGGTGTTTTAAAAAGATCTTGTTTTCCTTTCCTTTTTAACATTCAGTTTCCAGAAAACAACACAAATGTTTATTAAAACTATTTTAGCATAGTCTGAATTCAATGGGAACATAATTAAACAAAATCAAAATTGTTAATTTCTTTCCACAAAGTAAAACTGACCTTTCCAAATCCCTGTGATTTTAGAAGTGAAATATACATTAGGAAAAGAAAAATTTGCATATTCATTAGAGAAACAAAACCAACAAACAAAACAGGCCTATTTCAGCATTTTGCTGTAAAAATTTTAATCCAGAGTAGATCATCAAGATTTATAATGGTAAGTTTTGTTTCAATTTGTAGATTTTGTAATTGCTCTGAAAGAAAAACACTGTAATTAATCAGAAAAATCTAAAGAATATTCAACAGTATGTTTCATACTCCACGTTTATTGGACATAATTAGTGTGATTTGGCTTTTTCATTGTGGGCAAGTCACACTGATGCACAAAAAAATCTATTACAGTCATGGCATGAATCTTTCAAACTTCAGTGAAGAAATTATTTTCCACAGTACTTTTTGTGTTACAAAAATTTCTTAAATATTCCAGAGGAATTACTAATCTCGTATGTTTTTCTGGTGATTAAAGCTGTAAAAGTGGGGCTTGATTTCCTTTTTCTTTGCCTGGGTCTCACAAAAGGCTGGTCATGGATGTCAGCAAATCACAGATAAGACTAGTCCATAGAAAAATAGGTTTAGAAGGGACTCTTAAGTTGCTGTACTGCTGCTCCCCATATCACAGTGTGAGTTAATTTTTTTTATCGCATAGTCATAAAAATCTTCATTCATGGAGAGTCATGGCCTTTTCAGGCAATCTATTCTAGTAGGTTTTGGAGTAGTGAGCTTAGCAAGGCTCACAGCCATTTTTATATGTTAAGCCTGAAGTGCTACTCCTTTGGCTTACCTATGAAATTGCAAACATAACCGGCTCTGAGGGCAGCACTGTGACAGAGAAATACTATTCAGCTGGTTTCTTGGCTTCCACAGCTGAGAAAAGCCTCAGAGATTGTTCCATGTCAGTTTGAAAAATAACCATATCTCAGATACATTTTCAGTATCTACTTTCTTAATTTCTATTTTTTGAGTGCAACTTCTGCTTTTAATTATTCAATCAAACCGAAATCTCTGTGCCTTGGTAAAGTAAAAAGTGTTGGTTGCATTTAAACTTTTTTCTGGCATTACCAATGCATTGCCTATGCCTTAGAAATCACGATTTGTTTCACTGTAATAACAAAACCAAATAAAGTAGGGTGGAAGACAAATCCTTAGGTAACAACAGATTTGAGTATTTCATTGATCAAGTATTCCACAAAGCTGCAAGTTAGATCAGAGGTTGATAGTAACATGTGCCAGAAAAATGAAAGAAATGTTTTTTTACAGTCATTCTCCAAGGCCTGTTTGGCAAAGGGCAAGCAATGGTGACCCCACTCACATATTTTCATCTCATTACCTTTCCAGCCACAACATTTGTCCCCTTATTTTCATAGATGACATTTCAAGAAGCTATCAGATACATTCTATCATATATTCCTGTGTCTGACAGTGGCTTGTGTTCTTGAAACTTGGGAAATGATTACAGGAACATTGATAATTCTCACATTGCCCATTAACTTATAGATCAGGGGATTTCTGAACTGATGTTTCAATGCAAGATTAAATAATAATTTTTAAATTATTTTTTGTTGTTACGTGTAATTCCATTAAAGTAATTTTTATATATCTGATTTTATCCTTTATATTTTATGGTGATAGGTTTTTTCGATCAGGCGTGTCATGTGCATAAAGAGTCTCCTTCTTTTTTTTTAGTGTCCCCTTTTCTTAGGATATCCTTAGAGAAGAAAGTTATTCCCTATTCAGTTTTTCTAAATTGTTTCCATGATGTTGTTTGCCTTTCATAAATACCTTTCAATCATTTCTTTACAGAACAATGAATCCTAATTTATTTAATCAAAACTTAATCAAAATGTTGATCATCTGTGTAATCTTTTGCTGCACTTTCTTGAGTTTACTTTTGGGATAGAAAGAAGAGGACTACATACAAGATAGTGCTATAAAAAGAGCTAAACCAGTGTAGTATAGCTTAATATTTTTGGTTTTTTTCTTTCTCCTAAAACTCTTAATATTTTTTGTTTGCTGCCTTAACTGCTATAGATCACAAAGCTGGTGATTTCAGACAACAATTCAGGTCTTAGGCTGAAGGACAGGTTTAGATTAAATATTAGGAGGAAGTTCTTAATTATGAGGTTGGTGAGGCACTGGAATAGGTTGCCCTGTCCTTGGAAATTTTCAAGACTGGATTGGGCGGGACTCTCAGTAAACTGGTCTAGTGAAAAGTGTGCCTGCCCATGGCAGGGAGTTTGGAAGTAGATGATTTTTAGGGTCTGTTCCAACCGTAACATTTCTATGATTAAATTATTCTAAGAGGAAAATTTTTTTTTGAAGGCAGATTCGGTAAAACCTTGATCAGCTTAAATAAAACTGCTTGATTTGGCAACAGAGTGAAATGGTCTTCACATTTAGTACAACTGAGGCAGGGTCAGCATCCCACTCTGCCGCAATGACCACTTGGCCACCCGGCTGGCCAAGCAGGCGGCTTGCTTGAGTGTCCGGGTAACGGGACAGTTCGAAGCCTCTCAGCCGAGTGACAGGCTCTCTGCAGAGAGCAGCCTGCTCAAAGCCTCAGGGAAGGGCTGGCAGCAGTCGGTGTAACAATAGCAGGCGGACACAAAGGAGGAGGAAGGGACCCTAAGCAACTGTAACCAAGTCTTTATTCCCCAGCAGGGGGCCGGGAGAACACAAAGACAATGGAGACAGCCGGAGAAAGAGTAAAGGGGAAGGGTTACATAGGGTTTTGTACAGCAGGAGGAAAATGGGAGGTACAAGGAATAAACTAATAGGAAAGGAATACATCAGGGAAGGTACCCAACCAGAGGGATCAACAGGAGGGACTTATTAAAACGAACCAATGGGGATTATAACAAAGACGAACTTTCCAGAACTTAATTGAATATGTAACAGGGGAAATTAAGAATCATGAACATAAGGTCCAATGGGCAACCAAATGTAACAGAACCTTCTGGACTGGGGGAGGAACGGTGCTTCAGAGTGACATCCAGGGGGCTGTGGCTTCAGATCTCGGTGCCACCCATGGCACCGCCTTCAGGACCACCCTCAGACCCACTGTCACAGGTGGGGAAATCAACCCACTGGATATCTTTATTTATTCTCAGCCCAAAGGTGGGCTGGGCCACCTCAACACCACTCCTTGTTTGCTGTTTTATGCTGAGCTGTGCAAATGTGTCTAGCACTGTCAGCATTTCTAATACTGGCAAGTTTAAAATAGGATGGCTGAGCGGTGGTTTAAAAGACAACTCAGATCTCACCTCTGCTTTCGTGTTAGTTTCGCCTTGCACCTAGAATGTATGCTTGGTGATGTAACAGCTGGGTTTAGCTACAGCAAATCAGGAGGTTACTGAGATCCTGTGCGCACTTGGGACTGGGACCAGGATAATATCAGGAGTGAGAAGTGGCCATTGTACTATGGCTGCAGTGGGACTCAGATACTTGGTGCTTTATTTTCTAGTGATGTGAACAGTCTGAGGTCATTATCCAGTAGAACAGGGGAACTGCTGAGCAGATTTCAGATGGCTCAAGGGCTGTGGAAGAAACAGCTTCAGTTGATGAGAAGAAAATGAGGAAATTTTATCTTAATGATTTGATTTAAATTTTCTAGGCTTAAACAAGCTCAAAGCTAATTTCCTTTTTTTTTTTTTTTTTAAAGCTAAAATAAAGTCAGCAGAGTTCAGAGATTGGGAAGGTCTACTTAGAGATATGAGTTTTCTAGGTCTCAGCCTGGACTCCAACAACTTCACGTTTATTTGCAATTTTGTCCTATTTTTCATCAGCATTGATTTTTTTTTTTTTACAGTTAATGAAAAAAAAATAGTTGATGCTGAAAACTTCTGCTATGGGGTCAGCTTTACAACAGAGGAAGCAGTAGAGGCTTCCATACCAAGGTACATAAGCAACTGTGATACCCACTGTAAGAGTGTTGCCTGAAGATTGAAGGAGGTGATCCTTTGCCTCTGCTCAGCACTTGTGAGACACATCTGGAGTGCTGTGTCCAGTTCTGAACCCACCAGTAAAAGGAAGGTATGAAATGAGAGTCCAAGAGAGCGGAACGAATCCAACAAACTGGAGTTAAAATACTGAAGGGCTGGAGTTCCTGACATAGGAGTGTAGAGGTGGGACTACTCATGCTGGAGAAAAGAGGGTTCAGGGGAACATTATAAATATGTAAAAATAACTCATGGGAGGAATAAAGAAGACAGAGACAAACTCTCTTCACAGGCGGCCAGTGATAGGACAAGAGGCAATGGATCCAAAATGAAGTATAGAAATTCTGATTAAACATAGGAAAAAAAGTTTTCCATAACTGTGGCTGAACACTGGAACAGGTTCTCCTGAAAGGCTGAGGGGTTACGATCTGTGTACGTTTTCAAAACCCAACCAGACGTGATCCTGGGCAACCTGCTGTACTTGAGCACACTTGAGCAAAAGGCTTGGATTAGACGGTCTCCAGAGATGCTGTCCAACCTCAGCCATTCTGTGAGTCTCCTTCCCATTGTAGGACATGCCCTCAAAAATGTTATTTCATTTGTGTTCATCCATGCTGTATTGGAAATGACTGACTGCTTCAGTTCTTGTGAACACGTGAAAATCTCTTGACAGTCTCAATGTTTTATGGAAGTGCTATGGTAGTTGCGGTTGTTTGGGGCTATAACGCATAGGGGTTTTGAGATTTTTCATGTTAATATATGACATAGGCGTGACAAACATGACCGACTCTTCAGAAGGATGGTAAACTAAGCTGGTTTAAAATTATGATGAAGCACACTGAATTTATCCTGTATATGAGAAATGTTGAGTATTTCTACTCTTCCATAGCTCTTTAAGCATGATGTTGCAGATGAATGTGCCAGTGAAAATCCTGAAATATTTTAAGGTGACAGTTTTCCATTTCTGCTTTAGATTTGTCTAGGGCCTGAACAAAATTGCTAGAGAATGAATCTGTGCTAAATAGGATATTTTACTTAAAAATATCGAATCAATTTACAGAAAAGCTGAATTTTCAATACTAGATTAATCTCTTTTTTTTGATAAAAGAAATTAGGAGTATCATTTCAAAGATGAAATTTTTTTTCTTTTTTTTTTCTTTTTGGTACTTGACTTTTTTTTCTTTTAATCAGGAAGAGAAAATACCTATTAAAATTTATTAATAGTGAGTGGACAGACTAGGTAGTTCATGTTTGGATGAGTTTATTTGGGCAATGTTTCCTGAGAGTGACATTTATAGCCATCAGCACTTAGATTCCACTTTCAAGCCAAACTGAGTGTCAGTAATTGGTGTGCCATACTGCCATGTAGTAGTTCGTAAAGCAGAGCTGGCTAAAAAGCAACATTACACTTTCCAGAATTTTTTTTTAAGGGTTTTTGTTCTGAATCAGCCAAAAATGAACAAATAAAAAAAAAAATCTAGAATTTCCTGTGAGCTGGAAGCTTCCCAAATTTTGCAGCTGCTCAGAGAAATGAGCTCTGAGCTGTGATACTGGCAAAAATGCAAAACCTGTCAAACTGCATGCACTGATTGTAGGATGCACAGCGTTGAGTCGCTTCTCATAATTGCCTCATGTATTTCTAGTGTTGTACTTAAGCCTTTCTCCTTTTTCATGACTTCACATGCCAGACAGTTAGTTGGTGGTGTGTTAATGTGGTAACCAGCTGCTCCTTGCACACAGGTCAAGGGATGGACAAGAAACCAGGGCTTTGCACAACAGCTGGGGCAGTGCTTTTCAGGGAAACATTCATGCTGAAAAGATCCCTGTAGAAGACATATTATTTGGTTGCCATGTGTCTTTTAAAATCCTCTCTTATCATGTAACCGCATGTGGGTCTCCAGTTGTGCTACATCATCTGCTATTCTAATTGCTTTCTCAACACATAACTTGATACAGCATATCCTCACAAGCTAAGGAAAGTGAAATTTAACCAGCTGAAAATACATGTTTAGCTGAGGAGGTGAGGAAGATCCCCATTTTGACTTATTCTCATCTGTTGTATTAAACTTTGAAATGAAGGTGGGGATAGTTTCTGTGACTGAGGTATTCTCATTGTAATACAGCAATAAGTTAATATTTTCTGGTGAAATTTTGTTTCCTTAGAAAACATATGACTTTCTGCACTACTGAAATTTAAATAGATTCAAAGGAAGAAGATGCTAATTGTGTCAGTGTCACATGTAGGAAGATGCAAGTCTGTCCAGAGGAGGAATCAGTATTGTTCGGAGGTTTTGGAATCACAGGGAAGAGATAAGCAGCATCTATAAGACAACAAAATCTCATATTTATAATATGTACACATCTTGATCATACAATTAAAATTGATTCTATTATTTTATGTTTTTTTAACTGAAGCAGTATTTAGAAAGCCATCTTTAGGAGTACTTTTATCAAGAAAATATACTGGCTAGGGGAACTAAAATTTAGGAACTACGAACCACAAAACTAGAACCATGACCTAAAAACCACAGTGAACTTATTAATGTAAAAGAAATAGAGTAGAAGTCAAGCCTGGCTTCATGGGAAAAGAAGGAGGAGAAAAACACAATGAAACACATCAGACAGACAGCCTGAGGTAGCCTGGTGGGGTGATCTGAATGAAGGGGAGAAAAAATTGAGCTTGATACAAAGGGCAGAGGAAGCGCAGAAGGAGCTAAGGGAAAGAAAGAACAACAAAAGGCACGAAAGCACTTTCTTTTATTCTGTTAAACCATGCTTTATAGATTTTCCTAAAAGTTAGTATCGGTTGTAGAGCTGAAAAATACACAGAAGTTAACTGGCAAAATGAAACACGTAAGAGTCACGAATTTACTTTCTGGATTGCTCAATTTTTCTCTTCTATTACACACATTTTAACACACTGTGCGGGTTTAAAACCCAGTGGGAAAATTAAACCCACTCAAGATGTTTCCCCCACCCCTTCCAATAGTGGAGGAAATACTAGGAGAGATTACTAGATGGAATCACAATTTACAGAAAAATCACAATAACCACAGCAATATTAATGAAAGAGATAGTGTTTAACACAAAAAAGAGTATTCACCACTCAACAAAGGAAAATGTTTCCCAAAGACAAGGCATGGTTTTGCCTGACAAAGGCAAAATAGCGACTAGCTCCAGGCTAAGCCATGTGGTGTATAGGAAAACAGAGGCAGTAAGTCAGGGAGGCTCATGGTTTAAATTCCCTCCCCCAGCCTCCAGCCCAAACACAATGGAAATACAGGGACAAGACAAAACTTGGTGGGAGCTGACAGGGCTCTGAAACAGGTCAGGGGAACCTTTCCTGGGCCTGACTTTATAGGAGTGGAACTGGAGCACTTGATGGTTCCAGCAGCAGCCTGGGCTCCAGCTGCAGCTCCAGTAGCTGCTGTGGTCACCACAGCTGCAGCTTGGGGTCCACATGGTTCAACTGGGCTCTGCTCAGTCTCTCTTTTCTTTTTTCTCAGAGTGGCATCTTGGGCTTGCCGGTGCTGTCTTTTAGCACCAAAGCTGGAAAGCTGCAGCTCAGAGGAATGGGAAAGGGACTGCCAGTGGCAGAGAGGGGCTAGCTCCAACCCTGAAACCTGCACACCCTGTCCCTTGAGCCCTGCGAAAGATGGTGCCCCTTCTGCTTCCAACTCCAGCTTCTTCCTGCTTAAACCCCGTGGTATTATCCACCCCTTTTTCTATATCATCAACATCATGCTCAGATCTTATACCTTTCAACTATATACACATACATACATAAATATATATATATATATATATGTACAGAGCCATATAACTACACACGAGCACAGGTATTATTTCAATAGTCACGGGCCATCCACCCAAGATGTTTGTTGAATTCACTTAGTCCATGACTGGTGTAACTGGAGCAGTTCATACTCATTGTCCACGGTATTTATGGACAATGGTGTTATTCAGCAACTGATATTACATATACAATTAAACATTTCAGGCTGTTCTCAAACAAATGTCAAATCCCCTTGAGTTATGCATCATGTTTTCCCATCCCTCTGTATTATCCACATAGTGCACCCCAATCCTTGAGTAAAAACTGTCCCATGGATGGGTTCGCCCTGGCTTGAGGCAGGACTAATCTAAACTGGACTAATGCTAATACATTTCTAATAGGCACCATGAGGACTTTATCTCCTTCTATGGTATGGAAGGGTTCTGATTGGTCCAGCTTGATTGGTAGATCCTCTAGCATTAACTAACCAGGTGGCCTTCACTAAATATAGATCCCAGTGTCTAAAGGTCCCACCATCCATTGCTTTCAATGTGCTTTTTAACGGTCCATTGCACCATTCCACTTTCGCAGTGCCTGGTGAGTACGATTGGGAATATGAAACACCCACTCAATACTGTGCTCTCTGGCCCAGATATCTATGAGGCTCTTTATTAAATGAGTCCCATTGTCCAACTCAGCTGTTTTTGGGTGCTGGATTTGCTTTTCAAGGCCCAGGATGGTGTTGCAGGCAGTGGTGTGATGCACCGGCTAGGTCTCCAGTCATCACATGGTTGTCTCCACCATTGTCAGTGTGTAACGCTTACCTTGGAAGGTTTGCAGGAGTGTGATATAATCAATCTGGCAGGCCTCCCCATATTTATATTATGCCCCCCATATCAAAAGGGCTTCACCCAGATGCTTGATCACAACACAAGTTTCACAGTTATGGAGAATCTGGGAGATAGTGTTCATGGTCAAATCCATCCCTTGATTGTGAGCCCATCCGTATATTGCATCTCTTCCCTGATGACGTGAGGCGTCATGGGCTCAGCAAGCCAGAAATAGCTCATCCTTGTTTTGCCAGTCCAGATCCACCTGAGACACTCTAATCTTGGCAGCTTGATCCACCTGTCCATTGTTGTAATGCTCTTCAGTAGCCCAACTCTTGGGCACTGTACATGTGCACCTACATGATGTACTTTCACAGTCAACTTCTCTATCCAGGCAGGGATGTCTTGCTACAATTCAACAGCCCGGATGGCTTTTCCTCTGTGCTGCCAATTGGCCTTTTTCCATCCCAGTCCTCATCCTTTCCCATTGCAGTCTGGGTCAGTCCATGGCAAGTAGTGGGGCTGTATCTCCATCCCTGGGGCAGTCGGTTCCAGTGTATTGCACACTCCTCCAGGTAAAGTCAAACTGTAGCCTTCACTCTGCTGATAGAGGAATGGAAAAGAACGAGTTGTCAATGTCCATGGTGACACCACTTTGCTGCGTTGAACTCTGGTTCATACTGAGGCTCCAGCATGTCCAGCACAGCAGCACTCAGTGATGGTGTTACTTCATTCAGGCTGCAATAGTCCACTGTCAATCTCCACTCTCCATTAAGCACTGGCTATATCAGATTATTAAATGGTGAACAAGTCTTGCTGGCCACTCCCATGTCCCTGTAACTATGACAAACTTTAGCTATTAAATATTTCTTAATACATCTACCTTGAACTTTTCTGTTCTGATATTGTATTTTAAAAAAATATATGCAATAACTAGTCCCATTTCTGATATGCCAGACTGAGACTCTCACCTTTCAAAATGCAATCTTGCATCTTTAACATCCTTAATGCCTCCCTTATTGTCCGTTCATCATAGTCTTGACAGAAAGTTTTGGATGAAAGTAGTTTTATAGTAGACTGACACAATAATTCTACTAAAATATTACTTTTTTCTTTCATATCAGATGTGGCCTATGTTTTACAATCTATCATTAAAATTCAGAAATGTTGTTCCAGAAAGATTTATTAGAGTAAACTCTGAAGATTTTTTTGTTGTAAGTCTGGGATATACCATGATGCTCTTAAACAGTACAGAGACAAAATGCATACCCAAAGAAATCAGTAACCTTGTCTTTTTGTTCAGCTATCTCACTTGAACCTGTTTCTAACAGGAAATATTTTTTTGCCGGTCTAAAATATTCTATTAATTTCTGAGCACTTGCTTCAAAATCCCTATCGTTCCTTGCTTTTTTTCTGAGGTAGCAAACAGCTGTCCATGAAGTTAGACCACCTAAAGAACAACAACAACAACAACGCATCTGAGAGGCGTCCATAATTTCCAAGTCAGTTGTACGCAATTTAAAATTGTCAGATTTGCAGCTCAAATCAGCCCAACAGATACTGGATGCCCAGAATAGTCAAACATATACAAGATACACTTTCTAAAATTATTTCTGTATCATAAAAAGCTGTCAATGTCTTTGCATAATCAGAAATAAGATTTTGGCATTGCCTTATGGAGCTTTACATTCCTGAATACAGAGTCTGAAGTTCAGTTGTTACAGATTCAGAGCATTATAAATATAATGACCCTAGTTAAAATTGCAATAATTAGTTTTATCCCCATGCCTATTGTGCCTTGTAGCTTTGATCCTTGTTTACTGTTTTGATCTGGGACAAAAACATCAGTCTTTGGGTTGAAGGTACACTGAAAACTGGTAGAGTCCTTTCGCTTGCAGTTCCTTTAGACTTCTGTAATGATCATGAGGACATTAACTGTTATCACCATATTTTCTGTATAGCCGTGTTTAGTCAGTACTTAAATTTGTCCTTGGTAAATGTGATTAGCTACAAAAAACAGTTTAGAGTAATCCATATGAAAAAACCCAAACAAACAAACAAATAAACAAACAAAGAAGACCCCAAACCCAAGACAAAAAACCAAACCCCACCAACAACAAACCCTCCAAACAGGAACACATGGCATTTATCCTTAAGAATTCTTATGTCTGCATTCAAATGGTAACATTCACCTGCGTTTCGTTCTTCCCGTTGTACCTGTTTGGGAAGAGATTACTACAAGTAGATAGGTCTTTGATGCTTATTATATTTACAAAAAATATCAACAAAATCCTAGTTCTGTTTACATAAGAAGAATCAAACAGCTGGAGACTATTTCTTTGCTCAGATTCCAAGACATGTTCTTGCCAGCACTTATCCCAAAGGTCTTTTCTCAGGATATTATTCAAATCCTCATGTGTTCATATCCAGCATGTCTATCAATGTGTGTCCTTTGTTCTTATGTCATTATTTTTGCAAACAGGAACAGTTTCAGCAGA
This sequence comes from Falcunculus frontatus, assembly GCA_013398115.1. Classification (NCBI taxonomy): domain Eukaryota; kingdom Metazoa; phylum Chordata; class Aves; order Passeriformes; genus Falcunculus; species Falcunculus frontatus. Next base: position 454,131 of record VZRV01010661.1, on the reverse strand, counting down.
TAGCATTCAGCATTTCAAAGCTAACCACCATTTCCATAAGCTTCCCCCTCTGCTTTTAGCCTCAGTGACAGGCAGTCAGTACTCTCACCAGTTTCAATATACATAAAACCCAGTTCCTAGCATCAAAGAAAGAAAATACACTTATGTGTGCAGGTTGCTTTCTATGAGGAAAATATTAGCAAGAATATATGATAGATGGTCATATATTTAGCAGAACAAGAGGGATAATGTCAAAATAAATAACTGCAGTCTTTCAGTTTAAGAGATACAGTGAAACTTAAGGTAATAACTGCAGTCAGTTGAGAGACAAATTACCACCATTTCCCGAAAACATGAATTTTCTTGCACAGATAAGAAACTGTAGAAAGAGGAAATGCAGAATTCTCTTTCTGAAAACAGTCTTCAGGAACTGTTGTAATATAAACTCTTTATCGATTTTACTTAGAAACAAATTATTAGGGTGGAGCATGGCTGGAAACACATAAAAAGAACAGAGATGTTTTATGAATTCAGTTGGTAAACAGCTGTTAATCAGCGGCTTCTACAGGAAAAATCCAAGCCTGTTTCTCAATTCATTTGTCTTTCAGTGAGATAGTTTTCTGAACAGTGTTGAACAACCTTTCCTAAATCAGGTTCCACACTGTTGTAGCAACACATAAAGTAGCAAGAAGTGACAGGAATGGAATGATCCTCTCAGTAGCATAGGAATTCAGAAATATCTGTTCCTTTAATCTGGTGTTTTAGATGATGCAACTTTCAAGTGGAATGTTTAATTTTGGTGCCTAGGTCTAACATATATATTATATAAGTTCTGAACCTAATATGGCCACCAGCATCCAACAGATGTCTGTGTTGTGACTTTTCTTTCTTCAGACTTCTTACTTACTGACATGCTTAAAATCACAATATAAAAAATAATAAATTTAAAAGGAAATAATAATAATAATCCCCCCTACAATAACAGCAACAATAGTAATCCTAAACTAACACCCCTACCACCCATTGATTAGGTCTCTATCTGATACCTTATTCTCTTTTATTTTGTTCAACAGTGCCTGCATGGTAACACAATCTGCAAGACCCTAACAGTAGTGATGTACTCAAGAAGACCATCATAATCTTAATATGGTCTGTATAAATTGAACTTGATCCAAAGTTGCACTATGAGAAATTGTTGTTCCTCTGGCCTTAACACTACCTAGTGAAGACTATCAATCAAGGAGCAAGGAATAGCCAGAATCAAGCTCTTAACTGAGATCTAGGACACTGGAGAACAGAAGTAACTGAAGCTTCAATTTCAAACAATTCTAGACAGGAAAGAAAAAATGCTCTTGTCTTGGTAAACTGGAAACCAATTTACTGCTCCTGATGTGGTGCCCCTGAATCTTCTTTCTCTACAGGTATAAATATGTAGGGTAAACAACACCATATATACCTTAACTGTTTATTAATTCTAGCCTACAATCAAAGGAGAAGTTGGAGAAAGCACTGCCTTTGAGAGGGAGCTAAACAGAACAAATGCCTTTTCCTACCTAATTGTCCTTCAAGACTCTCCAGTACTACAGCGACGTCTCTGTAAGACTCAGAAGATTTCTTGGTCTTCCTGTTTACTTCTCTCCAGTGGAGTATCCGAAAGTAGCTTCAGTCCCTGTTCTTGCAACAGGTGAACTGCTTCTTTTGCCAGTGATGGGAGTCACCTAATAATATCATTGTTATACAATAAATTTGAGCTGTGAAGGTCCTTCCTGCAGAAAACAATTTATGCTTTTGACTAAGAGGGAGAACAAAGAAGGATTGAAATGGTCCTAGAGGCAAACTCAGTGATTCAGAAGAGAAGGCTTTGACTGGAGATGGGTACACTTTGGAATGCATCTATGTGTACATATAGGTATGTGAGGATTCACAGGTATTTAAACATACTTGTTTCCTTTGCATGTCCAATAATAACAAATGACCTTGTGTCAGTGAAAGAGAATTTAATAATTTCCACCCTCAATGACTTATTCTTTGCCCTGCACACATACCACATACAAAATTCTATTGTTTCATAGTATTCAGTTCTAGAGGAAAACGCTTTCATTATTATTAGTTATTACGCTCAGCCTTTGCTGTTTAAATCACAGATATTATTCACAGCATTAATTTAATCCTTGCAGGTTTTACTTTATTTTGACCCGCACTCTTAATCTGATAGTGATATCTGCTTTTACAGTTCAAATGTGGACACAATGAGTTACAGAACACAGAAGAGATGCAGGCAAAGGAAAATAATAGAGGAGAAATAAGAAACCATGCCAAGACTTCAAATTATAACACACAGGGTTAAGAAATGCCTTGAGACGTTCTCAACAAACAGCAATCGTATTTCATTTTATTTCATATCAGTGAGGGAGACCAAGCCTGAAAGTGGAACATACACACATTTTGTCAAACACATCTGATATCTTGACTAAGAACATAAACAAATTTTTCACCATTTAGCAGTTGCTGCTAGACACATAGTAGACACAGTCTCTGTGGTTTACAGATCTTTTATTTTCTCATGTGTTGTCTTTAAACAGAATTTTTCACTCTTTTCAACTTCTTTTCTTTACAAATGATTATATTTGGATTTCTAGGAACCTAGAAGAGGTTATACCATTTTGTATTTTTGCAGTAGGTATTAAAGACTTTGCAACAATCTCTTTTGTCATTATCACATTCCATAAAGCCCTGAAAAAAATGAGCATCTGCCTGTTAATTCTGTAGGGTAAATGGCAATCTGAACATCTAGAAAAATATCACATGAACTGAAAGAAAATCAGTATGTGAGCTGTGATGGGCCATGATCAAGAGGAATTAAGACAGTCTGTGACTGACCACCACCACAGAAAAAGTTAAGGTATAAAGTCTTCCCTAATGATTCATACGATAATGCAAAAAATGTGTTCGATTTTACACACACATTTTCTATTTTCTGAAATAAAAACACCCACAAAATCCTCCAAAGCCAAGAAAATAAATACAGTGCAATGGGCTGTGAAAGGGCTTTTGCAGATGAAAGAAAATTATGCTAAGAAAATGGTGTTTAGAAATCCAGACTTTAATTTATCATTTCCCATCCAAACACAGGATTTGGACAGATGTGTTGAGGCAGCATTAAGTTTGGCATTTGAAAAAGATAAATATCTTGTTTATAGTAGTAAGAAAGAAGCAGCTAACAGATAAGAAAATTCTATTACTGTGGAAGGAATGAGATGTTCTAAAATGGTTCTTGTAGCAACTAAATAATTATTTACCGTGCAAAACTTTGCAGTCATCATGTGTCTTAGCCACAGTCATTTCCTACAAAACAAAAAGAAAACTAAGACCAAAACAGAAATCCTAAATATTTATGTTGCCGATAACACTTTATGTAAGAAAAAGGTTAATGATATGCATGGGGAGGTCGAATAAGCTGTTATCAGCAGTTGGACATGGATAAAAAACTGCATAGTATGAAATGTTTATCTTAAGCAAGTGCAAGACATGACTACAATATAAAAGTACTGGGAATTTTATTTTCTTTTAGATAATCTGTCTAGACATTTGTGGAAAGTCCGTAAGAGTATGTGTTTTAAGATATCTTGTAGTCAGTATGTCCAAAGCTTACCATATAAAGCTGTTCATACATTTTTTTACTTAAATGCTCTTTTGTTTGAAGGTGCAGGTTCTCTTCTTATTTTTAAGGCAAATAATAAAATATGAGAATTTTGGATAGTGTTCACAAACAAGAACTGTCTCTCCCCTAATTCTGTTAAATTATTTCCCTCAGCCTATTTGATTTTCGGCATTTTTTTCTTTTAGAACTGGAAGAATGGCTAGGTCCTGTGGAATTTTTGATAGAGCTGATTTCTTCAGTCTTCTCCTTTAGTGGGACTTTCTGAACATAATTTAGTAGATTATGATTTTAAATCTCAAAGGCAAGCCTAGAGAATTTCGGCATAAATAAAATTGAACTAAGAATTTTCTGGGTTTTATTTAAAGATGTCTGAAAGTCTCTGAAGCCTTTACAAGAGCTATATTTAATTCAGGCACTGAGTGCTTATTTGAATGTTTAAAGAGAGGTTATAAATAAGTTTAAGTAGTTTAGTGGTGTACATTTTTCTTAGAAAATATCTCTTAAAAAGTGTTTTATTGACTTCAGTAAGTGTGAAATGATTGAAGCTATAATGAACAGTTTATGCTTGAGTGTACAAGGACCCTAGGTATTTATAAATGACAGGTCTACAGAATACCTGTGAATGAAAATGACCCCAGGTAACTGAATGCTGCTTTTGCAGCAGGTATATACACAGCCGAATAATGAAATGAAACCCACAGAGGACTCTCAAGATATTTGACATAAAGTAATTTATGATTACTCCTGGAGAAGAGAAAGTGACATTCAGATTTCCTACTGATCTGTTACAGGCTACAGAAAAACTTGTATCTAAAGCAAGGCAATAGAACGCTATTTTTAATGTGTAACATATAAGATGTTCATGGTGTGTAAAATCAGGTTTGTACAGCAATGAGAGTATTAGGCTGTCTACTAGAACTGTAAGTTCATTTGACATGGAGCATGGTACCATACAACACAAACCTTTTTTTCTACTATAAATATTCAGACACACTGGTAAGTAGTCATGACTCACTCATGTGACCTGACATCAGATGGATTGTTTTTCCAAGACTATATTATATATGTGTGCTCAACCTGTCAGCCTGCTAGGCAGAATCACTACTTTAAGAATGATTACATTTTCTTTTTAATAAGTCAGCATTGTAACATTGTCCAAAGGCAGAAAAAATTCTCTTCCCTCCCAAAAAAAAGCTCTGAACAGAATATAGAAACTAAAAAGCTTTCCCTTTAGGCTTCACCTACCTAGATTTCTCTACTCTTTTCCCATTACGAGAATCCTTTCATACTTTCTCTTTTTTAGACTGAACATAGTGCTGATTGTCATTCTCACTGAAATCCTCACTGTGACTGTGCAGCAGCAGAGATCGCAGGCAGTGATCTCAGCTAAATGAAGACTAATGCCCAGATTCAAGCTAGACAACTCAGGTCAGTATGCTGGCAGAAGACATACAAGTTGAAAGTCTTTCAGCCTGCAGAGAACTGCAGGGAATTCCCTGAGAATCAAATAGTTTTATACAGCTGGATGAAGGACACAACCATAATGAGCCAATTCAGCCACTGAGTGTTCTACACTTACACACTTCTTTTTCTTTTTTTGCTTTTTTGCCTTTTTTTTTTTTCCAAAAGAAAGAGTTTTCTTTTTCTGTTTTCATTTAAATTCTCTAATCACAAGCTCTTCAATACCGTAAATGTTAGGGCTGCCAAAATCTCAGATTTTTTCTAATTGTGATATAAGTGCATGATGCAGAATGTGCCATGCATAGAAACATATGGCCTTTCTAATATGAAAGCTGTTGCTGCTCCTTTCAGCATCTTGCAGGGAACTCTCTGCTTACTGCTCCAGAGCCCAGCTGTTCACATACTGGTCATCGGCAAACGATTCTGGGGTCCTTCTAATCTCTTTCAGGGACCCCAAAGTATTCAGACATCATTTCCATGCTGGCCTCATCACTCAGGCTTCTTTATTTAGGCAGTATGACAAGTAGAAAATGAAGCAAAATCAGGTGAAACCAATCCAACCCCCTTCCTGCTGACCAGGCAGCCACCCATTACAGAGTAGGCACAGAGGAGTTCAAGTCATCTAGTGATCTCCATATATTAGACAGGGTAATTTTTATTGTGCTTGTTTATTATTAATTTTCCACCTGGCATTTATAGGACATTTATGCTCTCTAAGTGGTTGCACTTGCTAATCAGCTATTACAGCTGCCAGGATGCAGCAAGAGCAGGCAGCTTCTGCCAGGGTAGGTGATGGGGTGGCAGGCAGTGGCAGCAGTGCAGGACACACATGGGATGGACACATGGAAGCAGCTCTGCAGTGGTCATTTAGTTCAGCCGAGAGTCCAGAACATCAGGTAGGTCCATAGTAATGAGGCAAGTCCAACATCAAGCTAAAAAGTCATAAAGTCACCTGCAAGCTGGGCTCTGGGTTGGAGTCAGGGAGGCACAGAACTCGGATACCAGAGAGATATCAAGGGTGAGAGCCTGAGGTTAAAAGCTTCTCCCCGGTGCAGTGGGTTAAACCACTGGTGGGATTTCTCACAGCCACAGAGAAGCATCATCAAAGTTTTCCCTGAGTCCAAGCAGCTGAACCCTGGGGGCTGTAGGGAAGGCACTCAGGGCCCTGAAAACATCTAATGCTTTCAAGAACTGGATATAAGAGAGCATTAAAGCAGATCAGATATAAGTAGGTCAACCATGCTTGGCTCTTTTTTCCTAGTTGTACATGTGCCTTTTATTTGGCAGGCCACTGAGCTGCAGCCTCCCTGTTTCCTTTTTACTCCACTAACAACTAAACCTAAACTTGTTCTCAGGCTCACAATAATGTTCTTTACATATACTGCTGTCATTGCTCATAAGTCACTTACGACTCACATCCGCCTGTAAACGTGCTGTTTTCTTCCTTCCATGACAAAATGTAAGTCAGTGTTTCTTCAGAAAACAGGAATAGATAGGTAAGTGAAAGGAATGGGTTTATGCATGTGCACATGTTTGTGGCTATGTGGACATGTAAATATTTATTTTCAAGTACTTTAAACTCCCCAGTAAATTCTTATATCTGAGGAACTGAACTTTCATAAGAGTGTAAGCTGTGTTGGTACCACTAAATTATTGTGCTGACATCACGATCTTTATCATATACAAAATTTTTACAAATTATAGTTAATGGTAGTACTTATTCTTCATTCTGAAATTATTTGGTATATGTGTTTAAGTATTTCTGAAGAACTCTCTCTTTTTTTTCTCTTTTATTTTTGGAAGGAAATAAAGAACTATCTCATGCTGGGTTTCTGTAAAGAGTTCCCCATAGTCAGTGGGGTCCTCATCTTCATGGGGTCACCTGTAGCCTATTGCAATGCAGGGGGGCAGCAAGGGCAATGTCTGATAATATGAGCTCATGGTAAAAGAAGCGTGCGAAACTGGGGACTCAAGATTTGCCTGCTTCCTATTCAACTTCTGATTTTATTCTCATATTATTTTCTTATCAAGTCTGGCTACAAACCCCATGATGGAAGAAGAATGAAGACTGAGTGTAGACAGGATATATTTCTACATCCACAGATCTGAGCAAAGCATCATGGTGTAACAGTTCGGTTACCTGAGGAAACGGACACGTATTTTGTTTTACTTTCCCTTAGCTGCCAGAATTAAGAGTTATACTACTTTCCTTTGTTATACCTTGCTTGCTTCTTCATTCAGATTCTATTGTGACATTTAAATTTAAAAAATTCTATCAAAGACATTTAAGGCTTATTTATGACTCATGTAAAGGTCATGAACTCTGGACTTTTCTTTGATTTTGGCTTTTATATATATATTTTTTTTTACCCTATTACCTTTGGATGTTTAAAAGAATGAGTGGAATCTTTGTATAAATATTGATATAAAGTAAACTGGATACACAGATAACTGTTGTTTCATAATTAGATTCAAGGTTTACAACTTAGCCAAATAACTGAGGAAGAATATCACAGAGGAAAACCTGACGAAAATAAATTGTCATTGCACACAAGAAGATAGAATCAAATTAGCAATGAAAATTGAAAGCATCTCTTTAGATAGGGACAGGATTGGAGAACAGAGGGGAAATTTCAAGTGCGTGGATTAGAAAAGATACTAATGCCTAGGATTATACTAAATTTCGTGGACAAATGGAAGTTGACATAAGACAGAAAAAACAAGAATGATTTTTGAGGGTAGCTCATTCAAGATGATCTTCTAAAACAAAAGTAAGGGAGAAGCTGAGAAAGGAAAGGGTGAACCGGAAGACTAAATCTCTCTTTACTTCTGTGAGCAGTGAAGACAGAAACTGGAGCTCAGGAAAAAACCATATCTTCATCAGTGTTGTGGATCTTCCTAAGGACTTAGCAATGGCTGTTATTTACAGTCTTTGCTTTGCCAAAGATTCTCCCTATACGTAACTATCTTAAAATGGCCAATTTGAACAACATGTGATGCTATTTTATAGGGCCCAAGGCAGTGAGATAAAGTGAACTAAATTATTATGCATCAGAAATTATGAAATTCTGCTATATTTTTGCACTTAACGTCTTATCTACTCTTAGAAATTACAGAATATTTCCATTAAAAAAATACTACATTTCTCTACCATTATGCTAATTATCCTTTGTTCTTGAAGTACCTGGGATAATGTACTCAGCTTAATTTTTGTCCCTTGTGTAATCTTGTAAGCTAAAACTCTTAAGAATGAATAAATCTATAACCATACATTAACTTGACCATTTTAAAGAGAAAGATCCATTACCTAGAGGAGCTTCTGGGCTAAAATAAGGGCAGCTTCTGACCACAGAGATCCTGAAATATTACAAACGCTATTCAAGAGGAACTGCAATCTATTTGACATGCTCTGTAGTTGAAGTCTAGTTATGTATCAGTGGATAAATGAAGCTTAAAAAATAATCAAGCAAACAACAAGTGAGAAAAAAATCCATTTGCTTTTCTTGGAAGAGTAAATCTCTGATGATAATGGCTTGTGTGTTACAGAAGGTCCAAAGTGCCAGGGTGAGGAGAACCTGTTGCCTGCTAAACATGCCCAGGGATAGCTTATTTTCCCAAGATGTCTGGCAGAGCTTGACTCTCTAGAGACTGCAGATTTTAAATTAAATTTTTACTCTGCGTGGTCCTTTCTTTACTACTGCTGACACTGGATAACATGGTACATTACAATTCCCACGGCAGCAGCAGGAATTTTTGGACGCAGGAATGAAATCCACTGCACAATACTGTCAGGTTCCAAACCTAAAAATGCCTCTCAATAGTGTTGTTTTTTAAGAAGGAATGGTTAAGTGTAAAAAACTGGCTGAAAGGGAGTCACTGTTATCTTTTATGTTCCTGTGTACACTACAAATTACAAATGTAATATAGTACTACATGTAATATAGTACTACAAAGAATGAAGTTTAGCAGATACAAGAATAGTTTGTCAGGACACAGGCAATAGGGTGTTTAGAGAAGTTACTCATTTTCCCAAGAGCTAAAGTAGGTCAAGATAAAAAAAACCCCAACAACCTTTCTGCGTCTTTTTTGAAGAAATTTCATGCACAAATACAGTATTTACTTACAAGGGAAATAAACCAAGCTTGTAGCTAGCAGCTATAAGGATACACAAGTGAAAACAATCCTTCTTTCCTGTAGCAGCCCTAAAATTCCCTTTGACATTGATTGGACATGGCACCTTGCACAGTAAACAATGCTACAATTACTTATCTTTTCTTGAAAAAACAAACCAAATCCCCTATGGTATTTTTAAGGTAACCTTAGGCCTGGTCTGGTTCCACAGTAATAGCTATTTTGTGGGGCAGACTTCACTTATCAATATTTGAAGGTTGCAGTAGAGGAAACAACCTGATCATGACAATGTAGACAATTTTGGAAAGACTGGGTAAAGCTAGGGAGATATTGATTCCTTTCCTGCCTTGCAGAAGCTTTCAAAGAATGAAACAAAGGAATTTCATGACCAGTAGAGGATATATCTTCTATAAGATTTTGACATTTTTTAGACAATGCATTAAAGATTAACCTGTCACTGCTGTATGGAACTTTGAAACAAAAGCATATAATTTCTGCTGCTTTAATTACATTGCCTATTAATCTTGGCCATTTCAGTGCTTACTAAAAGCATCATCTGGTGGTGTGGGGGAAAATCGTTTTACACAGATCTAAGTTTTAGTCTGTGTTAAGAGCTTAAGTGATGCAACAGCTTCATCGGAACATAATTTTCTTTGAAACCAAATCTTAAATCCCTGCTGATAGAATCTGAGAGAGAAGTTTAGTCCTTGAGACTACACATGGTGAGAAAGGCACAAAGGTGAAAAAAGACATGGCAGAAAATCATAGCATCAAAGACAGAGGGTCTGTCACAAAGGATGAGGGTGAGTAGTTGAGAGAAGCAGTCAAGCATTGAGAATAATCAGTGAACAGCTGGAAAGGCCAAGAGAGACCCTGGAAGTCAGGGAGAATTAGAGAGAGTTTAAGTGTGTCAAAGCCCAGGATACTGCTCCTTGGGATTCACAAAAAAAAGGTGTGAGTCAAGATTTTCTCAAATGATTTATAGCTTTAGGGGAGCTTTACTCTCCAAAAATCTCAGAAATCCAGATTTCCCACTGGTGTATCTTCTGAATTTTTTTTTAATTTGGACCTAAGGCTTGTGCCCATCTGTCCTACAGAAACTATTTCAAAAATGCTGCTGGGTCTGCAGACAAATTATAACTTTTCTGAGTGAGTATAGAAACACTGTCACTGCAATGTCAGGGAGTAACACCCGGAGGTTGTTCATCCTGAACACCTCTGTGTGCTTGGTGAATGACCTACAGTGAGAAGCACTCCTAAGCTCCCACAAAACACACCCACAGCAGTAAACTGCCCAGCACTTAAGCAGCAATAATATGTCCTCATGCTGTATCCCAGTACTGATGAAGTTACGTGCACTGCACGACTTTATCTCCATGATAAAACAGCAGACAGAGCTTTTTAGTTTTCCAGGCTTCAGACCCAGCAGGAGCAGGCCCATGGACTTCCCAAGCAGTTTGCCACCCTTGCCACAGCAGAATGTGCCTTCACCAGGACAGCACTAAGAGATTATGCCTATGACACCCACCCTTTCTGTGGTTCTTAATTTAGAAGAATGTTTTACTCCCCCTCAGTAAAAATTCAGTTTTTGTTGGAGATCAGCACTGCTGTGCTGCAGAAATCCCTCTAGGAAGCAGATTTGGTAAAAGATGGCACTAGCTACTCATAGCATGGCTTTCTACCTCCAAACCTTAGGGTTTGAGGTTCATCATTTGTAAAGAACGAGTTAAGTGAGATGCATACACTTTTCTCTCTGGAAAGTGAAACTGGGAGATATTGGTAGAATCAACTTTATTGACTAGTGGGGAAACTATTTCTAAATGCTCTACTAAGGTTTTCCTTCATAAATTTTCTGGGAAAAAAAGTATGTGCTGTAAATGAATCTTATGTTCCTACAGCTTATTCTGCAACAAACCTTTTCTAGTATCAGTTCTGAAATTCTGAATATTGTTAACAAATATTTATTCCAATAGAAATATTTTTTCAATCAGACTTAGTCACTTACTGGTTTTAATCTATTAAGTTCAGGCTGTGGAAATTTTATATCAGCTCAGATATTTGTACATTATTTCCTTCTGTTTCGTTCTCCAATTTATAGGACTGTACTATCTTTGAATTGAATCTCCTTATGCCTTTCTACAGCAATTATCAGGACTGAAATGTCTGAGCTCGGCCTTTAAAAAATTTACACAATAACTAAAGAATATTTCCAAAAAGCAAAGAGGGAAATAAAGCCAGTCTTGCAACATGCTTTATAATATGTTAATTGGTGGCAACTGAAGATTAGTCTGCCCCACTTATTTTCTGAACAAGTTCCTGCTTGTGTCATAAAATTGTTCTCCTCTTGTCTATTAGAGAAAATAGAATTGCCCTCTCTGGCCCCGGTCTTGCAGACAGCTGTATCTTCCACTAACAGTTCCATTAACTTCATTTAAACTACCTGAGTGAACTGACTTAGTTGGGTATGCAAGTGACTGGGAAATTGAAACCTTTGTCCTTAGGCAGTTTCTGGATGATTTTTCAGTCTAGATTTTTCTTCTCTCCAAACCATCAGTCATTATTGGATCATGCAGCTATTTAAAAAAACGGTTTGCGTTGCTCATTCTCCAGTCTGTCTAATTTGATGTTGCTACTGCTAATAATTTCTCATATTGTTAAATTTAATTTTAGCTGATAGCTGCAGCCATTCTAGAAATGCAAATTATTTAAAAGCTCAGCTTTATGTAAAAACAAATAGGAAATAATTTATTGGCCTCCTGGATGGAGAAAAAATAAGAAAACCATGAAGATAATATCAGAGGACAATTAAAAATATTTGAAAGTTGTTATTATCATTAAGTCTCATGTTTTAAGACAATATTGTTATAATCAAAAAATTGTCTCATGGTTTCTTGAAATTTGAAGACTGACAATGGACCTCTACAGGATTGAGAAGTGGATGCATGTAAACCTCATGAATTTTGACATGGCCAAAAGCAAGGTTCTGCCTCTGGGCTAGGGCAACCCCCAGTATCAATACAAGCTGAATGCTGAATGGATTGAGAGCATCCCCACAGAGGACTTGGGGATGCTGGTGGATGAAAATCTGGCCAATGTGTGATGCAGCCCAGAAAGCCAACTGCATCCTGGGCTGCATCAAATGAAGCAAGACCAGCAGATTCAGGGAGTTGATTCTTTGAACTCAGCAGAGGAATCCTTGGTACAAGAATGACATAGACTTGTGAGAGTGGGTCCAGAGGAGGGCCACAAAAATTGCCAGAAGATTGGAACATATCTCCTATGAGGAAAGTCTCACAGCTGAGGTTGTTCAGCCTCCATAAGAGCAAGTTACGGAGAGACCTTACTGTGATCTTTAAATATATATTGGACAATCATAAGAAGGAATGAGAAAGTCTTTTTACCAAGGACTGTAGTGACAAGACAAGTGGCAATGGTTTTAAATTGAAGGAGGATATATTTATATATATTTAGATAGGAAGAAATTTTTTATGACAAAGTGAGGCACTGGAATAGGTTACCCAGAGAAGTTGTGGATGCCCCATCCTTGCAAGTGTTCATAACCAGGTTAGATGGGGCATTGAACAACCTGGTGTAGTGCAAGATGATCCTGTTCATGACACAGGGGTTGGACTACATGATCTTTGAGAGCCCCTTCCACCCCAAACTGTTCTGTGATTCTGTCATATTGCAGCTATTGAAATTATTGTACATAATTTTTCTCATTAAGAATTCCTCAGAACTTCTAGAAAATTTGCTTATCTAAGAAGAAACTCCATAAATAGTTATAACAAAATAGATCAAAATAAATTTAAACTATTTTTTGAAACAAAGATAATCTACTTACTTACTGTTCTGAAACATATTTAAAGTTATGAATAAGATAACCATTTTCCTTACTCTTCCCTCTACTTGTGTTGCATCTTCGGTATTCACAGAGCGTATGAACTGTTTTTGAAGGTCCTGTATCCTCCGCAGAGATCAGCAGCACACTGCTGAGGAAAGTTGCCGCCAAAAGCCCTTATTAGGATCAGGGAGAATGACCTTTTGCATCTGGAGAGGAAGGATGATCACATATTTTTAACTGATTCCTGAAAGCACTATTGGATCTAGGAATGTAGAAACCACAGTTCTTTTGGATCAAGGGCGGACATACTATTCTGACCAAGAGCAGACATTTCCATGTATGAACTAGTCACACAAAACTCCTCTTATATCTGTGGAGAGAGCCAGCAGAAAAAAATCAAGAGAAAATTCATGTTATTCAAAAGAGATGAAACTATTTCGTCACAACTTGTTTGTTTGTTTGTTTACTAACTGTGAAAGGATTCTAACATGGCTAATTTTGAAATATGACCTTACAGTATAAACATATACAGTTAGATGAGAGAAATCCCATTCATAATGCCTCTGGAGAGAGAGAGAGTGAAACAGTATTAGGAAGGATTCTCATAGGAATTTGAGATCTTGCAATGGTAAATTGCCATCAAACTCTTCTTCCAGTACCTGATTTGCATCTCTGGTTATAAAATGATTGTGTTCAAGAGCAGGTGTATTGCTTTTGTTCTTTGAATAATTAACCTGAGGAGAATAAAAACTTTTTAATTCTGAGTGTTTCTACACATTGTACTGCTGAGAAAGCTGATCATCAGAAATGCTGTAAATCAGGCAAATATAGTAATTCTTTCTGGCTGTATAAAAACCACTGAAAAGGTAATTAAAAAAGTAAAAAAATTAATGGAATACCATCAGTTAATCTACCTGTGATTTAGTCATGGAATGCTTAGTTTGTTTGAGTTATTTGTTGTGTAATATTAACAACAAATAATAATTTTTTTCAAAAAGGTTGAAAAAATTTGGCATATGGGTATTAATGGGAACTTGGAAACTAACAGTGCTACTATTAAAAGTCCCAGCAAGCCAGTACTGTCAATTGCTGCTGGTTGTTTTGAGAATACCGTTTGGATAACACAATTATAATTTTGTAAAATCCATAATACGTCTACTCCCTAGCCAGATTTTCAGTTGTCCAGCTTTCAAAAAGCTTTCTTATGCAATTCTTTCCTGCCAATAGAAAACCTATAGACTAGTGGACTGTAAATATGAATTATAATCAGCAAACTGTAAATATGAAATGAATACAAATATAGTGAATTGAATGTCAAAAGAAATGGCTTGGTTTCTGTAGTAGTTGTATCAATCCATTGCACAGCAGATTTATTAAAACAAGACCACTCCTAACCTTTTACTCTCTTCTTTTTTAAAAGAAAATAATGCCAGAGTTTTCAATTCTCTTAGAAAAGTGGTGCTGAATCTACAATTAGGCCAAACAAGGTCCAACTTACTCCAGAGGATGTAAAGCTTAAATTTCACGTCTTAATGAGTGAAAAAAATGTTATTATCACAGACTTATAGTTCTTGTAGCTTCTGCTACTCTCCTATGTTGGCTTGACTGATTTCCTTGACAAAGCAGTCAATAATTTTTTAGAATTATTTCCCAGTGTACATTTTACCTCTTTTTGGATCATTATTTTTCAACATCATTTAGATTTTCAATATTTTAAAGTATGAATAAAAGCAATTATTTTTAAACAACAGAAACCTTCAAACTCATTTTCTATGCCTCCTTTAATCAATGACAAAGATCAAAAAAGAGCTTTGTTTTGTTTCTGTGAACAACTGCGCTGTTTCTATAACATAATATTCATTACACCCTGAAACTTTTTTTTTCCCAATTAAATGTGCAAAGAATATTTACATATTTTTTGTGAGTCTTTTTACCTCTTCAGATACTTTGTTACTAGTGAGTTAATTGACTGGATGTCAACAGATGGTGATGGAGTTGCCCTCTATGTGAGGTTACACTTGGAATGTATTGAGCTCTGTCTTGGGGTGAAGGAGGAGCAAGTTGAGAGCTTGTGGGTTAGGACAGAAGGGAAGACTAGTGAGGGTGACACTGTTGTGGGTGTTTGCTACAGGCTGCCTGATCAGGAGGAGGAAGTGGATAAGGCTTTTTACAAGCAGCTTGAAGCAGCCTCACAGTCACAAGTCCTGGTTCTTGTGGGGGATTTTAACTACCCTGACATCATCTGGAGAAGCCACACAGGGAAGCACAAACAGTCCGGGAGGTTCCTGGAAAGCATTGATGAAAACTTTCTGACAAAGTGGAGGATCTCACAAGGAATGGCATGTGGGAAACACAGGAAAAGTTAAAAGGATTTTAGGGCCTGAGAATTAAAAGCAGGTTTCAGAATTATAGGGAAAGAGTTTTTAGAGATCAGCTTTGCCTGCAGGAACTTTAAGAAGAAACAAGTATATAACAGGCAAGGACACTGAAACAATGGTTCAAGCTTCTAGGTTCAGCTGAGACAGCTCTTAGAGTTGCAAAAATTATGCTTAGTATGATAGATAAAGTTGAACTGAATAATAGAATACTGGGCAAGGCTTAAAACAAGCAGGTATTGTTTATAACAAGCATACGTGCAGTATTAGAGATTGGTTAAGAGAACCGTCAGTAATTTTTATATGAATGTCATTGGCTGAAACACTTTTAAGAATGGTCTGTAACCAGGAAATTCTTTGGAATTCTGCGGCTATGTGAGCTTGTATCGTCTCCCGTACGTGAGATTGATAAAATAATAAAAAGGACTCATGGAGCGTTGGTCTCAGGTCCCCGTCCTGTTTGCCTAAATGCCAGCAATGGTGTGCTTCTTGACCTCATGCAAAGAAACAGGGAAGGCCTTGTTGGAGATGTGAATGTTGGGGGCAGGCTTGGCTGCAGTGACAGTGAGGTTGTGGAGGGCAGTATTGGGTGAAGAGGAAGTAGGGCAGCAAGTAAGATTACAACCATGGGCTTCAGGAGATCTAACTTTGGCCTCTTCATCAATCTTCTTGGAAGAATCCCACAGGAACAGCTCCTGAAGGGAGGAAGGGTTCAAGATTTTGGTTGATATTCAAGGATTAGTTTCTCCAGGCTCAAGAATGGTCTATCATGATGAGCAAGAAATAGAGGGTAAGATACCTGTGTGGATGAATAAAGAAATCCTGTAGTTACTCAAATATAAGCAGGAAACACACAGGAGATGGAAGCAGGGTTGGGCCACTTGGAATAAATATAGAGAGGTTATCAGAGTAAGCAGAAATGAGAAAAGGACAAGGGCCATCTGGAGTTAGATCTTACCAAGAAGTTAAAGGAGAACAAGAAGGCTTTTCAAATACATCAATAACAAAAGGTAAACAAAGAATAGTGTGGACCTGTAACTAAATGGAGGGGAGACTGGTAACACAGAACACAGAGAAAGCAGACTTACTGAACGCCTTCTTTGCATTGGTCTTCACTGACAAGACCAGCCCTTGGGAATATCTGACCCAGAAGACCAGGGTAAAGGAATGTTGGAAGGAATACTTTTCCCTGGACAAGGAGGAATGGCTTAGAGAACACCTGGAAAAACTTGACATCTGAAAGTCCATGGGCCCTGATGAGCTCATAGGCATCCACAAGTGCTGAGAGAGCTGGTGGACACCATAGCGAGGCCACTCACTGTCATCTTTGAAAGGTCATGGGGATCAGGAAAGGTGCTTGAGGACTGGAAGAAAGCAGATGTTATCCTGGTCTTCAGAAAGGGCAAGAAGGATGACCCAAGGAAATATTGGCCCAACAACTTCACCTCAATCCCTGGAAAGGGGATGGCGTGCCTTAATCTGAAAGTCTTCTGTATCCACATGGATGACAAAAAGATCAGGAGTAGTCAGCATTGATTCATTAAAGGGAAATCATGCTTGACCAACCTGATTGCCTTCTATGATGAAACAACTACTGGATGGATAGGGGGAGAGCGGTGGATATTGTCTACCTCAAATTCAGCATGGCTTTTGACGCTTTCTCTCACAATATCCTCATAGGCAAACTCAGGAAGTGTGGACAATGAGGTGGATTGAGAAATGACTGAATGACAGTTCCCAGAGGTCATAATCAGTGGAACTGATCAGGACCTAGCTGGAGACCTGTCACTAGTGATGTCTCCCAAGATTCAGTACTGGGCCCAGTATTGTTTAAAGTATTTCTTAATGATTTGGATGAAGGAGCAGAGCCCTCCCAGCAAGTTCACTGATCACACAAAGCTGGGAGGAGTGGCCGATACCCCAGAGGGCTGTGCAGCCCTTCAGAAGGTCCTTGACAGGCTGGAGAGATGGGCAGAGAAGAACTGTCTGAAACTCAACAGAGGCAAATGCAGGGTCCTGCACCTGGGGAGGAATAACCTCATGCACCAGCACAGGCTGGTACTCTGTGGAGAAGGGCCTGGGGGTCCTGGTGGACAACAAGCTCTCCAGCAGTGCCCTTGTGGCCAAGAAGGCCAATGGGATCCTGAGCTGCATTAGGGAAAGCATTGCCAGCAGATCAAGGGAGGTGGTCCTGCCCCTCTACTCAGCCCTGGTGAGGCCACATCTGGAGTGTTGTGTCCAGTTCTGGGCTCCTCAGTACAAAGGGACATGGAGCTCCTGGAGCGGGTCCAGGGGAAACAAATATGATTAAGGGACTGGAACATCTCTCTTATGAGGAAAGATTGAAGGAGCTGGGCCTGTTCAGCCTTGAGAAGAGTTGACTGAAAGAGGACCTCATCAATGTTTATCAGTATCTGAAGAGAGGGTGTCAGAGGATGTTTCCAGGCTCTTCTTGGTGGTGCCAACCAATAGGACAAGAGGCAAAGGATGGAAACTGATGCACAGGAAGTTCCATCTGAATATGAGGAAGAACTTCTTTACTGTGTGGGTGACCTTGCACTAGAGCAGATTGCCCAGAGAGGTTTTTGAGTCTCCGTCACTGGAGATATTCAAGAACTGTCTGGACACAATCTGCTGCCATGTGCTCTGGGATGACCCTGCTTGAGCAGGGAAGTTGGATCACATGACTCACTGTGGGCCCTTTCAGCTTTACCAATTCCGTGATTCTGTGAATCTGCAATTCTGTGAATTTGACAAGATCTTTCATAAGTGTTCATTTCCACAGTAATTTTTAATATTCCAACATCAATCATATTCAGTGACATCTAATATCAGGTAAGCATCACCAGTTTCTTAACAGACCTATGTTCCATGTCCATGATGCACTGAATCATGCCGAGAAGTCTCTGATATCTTATTACCACACACACAGCAGCTCATGCTGTTTTTCAGTGACCTATTGCTAAACAAAATTTTCAAGAACACTATAATTTTATGAATTGGCATACATTTCCCAAAAAGATGCACTTCAGTCAGAGTATAATGTAGCTCCACAACAGTGTCTAGGTGCAAACGTGTAGAAAGTTTCCGCTGATTTTCTGCTAAGTAAATGGTGGACAGGTTCTGAGAGAAAATCACAGAAATTCTCTGCAGATTTGGGAAAAGCTATAATTTAAATTCAAATAAGGACAAGAAAATCAAGTAGCATAAGAGCCATTTTGAGCAACTGGATCTCTCAGTGGTATCAGAATACTCTGTACATGGATATGCTTTTCCACATTATTCCTTTCATTTTGAAATATTCCTAATCACCACATTACTGTTTTGTAGACAACTGCCTCTGAAATACATGGAAAAATATTTTACCATTCAGTAGTGTATATTAAGAAAGAAGGACAATTCTACATTTTTTATAGTATCTCTATTCTATTGAAAACCTTTTTTTTTGGACTGTTTGAATTAAAATGGACAAAGAATGAGAAAATATTCACTAAGGAATGATCTGCTGGGGTTGAGGGCTAGAGCTAATTTAAAATATCTTTTCCATATTTGGATTCTTTCAGTAATACTTGAGGATACTATAAGCTTGAAATAATAGTTCTTCCTTATTCAGCTTAAGGTACGTAATGCAGAAAAGATATTGAAAGTTAAAAGCACATCTTTTCATTTGTTTGCAGTGTGGACACCCTCTCAGGCAGGGTGAAATAGCCAAAAGAAGATTAAGAACTCCCTGTCTCTGAGTATGTTATAAACTATTAAAGTAAGAGGTATTATTCTGAGAGGGCATATGAAAAACAAACAAGTGGAAAAGGCCTTGCAGAAACTACAACCGTTTTGGTTTTTTTTTTAATAAGAAAGCTGCATTGATTTTTATTCCTTCTGGATTTGTTCTGTTTGAAGAATAAATTGGATCTTGAAACAAAGGCCCTGAAGATTCTAGAATAAAACTGTTTCAGTCTTGAGGTGCTGAAATAGCCCAAAAGCATGCATATAGTCTTTTATGCTATTTGAGTTATTAATAGAAAAAACGATATTTTTTCTTTCTCATTTACAAACTTTAACTTAATTTGTGGAATATACCACAATGAAGAGGCCTGTTCTCAGATAAAACCCCACTTTTGGATGTACGCCATTTGACTGAGCTTGCTTTTGATACACATGATTTTTGCTAATGTTCCCTGTTAAACCTTTGTTCTATTGTTATAGACATATTTTCACACAATCATTTTCTATGTGGAAATGAAAAATTTAGACATCTTCAATGTTATTCGTTTTTCTCATTATAATTTTTTTTTAATATGTGAAAAATTCCCTGGTATGGAGAGATGAAGGGGGATTTTTCATGCATTTTATTTTCCAATTCTTAAGTCAACATTCGGTGAACAAAGCTCAGATTCCAAGGAGTTGAAATCCCTATATGACTACATCAGGTATTATGACAGAGAGTCAAGTTCTCTATTTATGTTCTTATCTTCTTTAGCTTTTCTTATTGGCATTTAGAGGCTTAGTATTATTGCATTGTGCTTACATCTGAATCAACTTTTCATAAAACTGGCAGATTGAGTTTGTTGCTTTGCAGTCTGTGATGAAGTACTTGGCAGAGTATCAGCTTCCATTGTTTACATGCCCGTGTGCTTCCTGAAACAACCTCAGGTGTGTCACATGTGGGATCTTTAAGGTCCTTTTACACTTTCTTTGAGATTTCTAAAATCATGAGGTTTTTAAGGTTGGAGGGACAATTAGAATATCTAGTTTGATATCCTCTGTACTAAAGGCAATAGCCCGTTTCCTGCAATATTATTCTTTATCACAGCATCTGTAACTAATTTTTACTTATTTGTCATTTATTTAATTTGATTATGAAGTTTTAAAAGGGTAACCATCTTTTAACATAAGTAAAAAAGCCTGATAGAAAATAAAGAGTAAAGGTTCCAAATAGAATTTAATGTAATTTGCTTTAAAATATTTATTCTGTAATATTTTACACTGTAAAGCTTCCTTCTGGGTAAAAATTCATATTAAAACATGTAGTTTGTCTTTCTCGCCTAGCTGTTGACATTTTAACAAGATGATATTTACTGAAACTGCTTGCTTATCACATTAATTTCTAATGTCATCACAATATTTCTTTTGAAAAGCTTTAACACTTTGGAAAGCCACTGACATTTCATCTGTCTGAGTGGAGTAAGATATTTCTGAATTCAAAATAAGCTGAAAACTGACAGTGGTTTCATCTGTGAATTTTTTGTAGGGTTCAGTTATCATAACATGTATTTGGTTACTGATAGGATAATCCCTGCCAACATAAAAGTAACATTACTAAGTTCAATGAACTCTTAATGAACATTTGTTATCACCTACTTATCAAAGAATTCTTCTTTTCTGCTATATGCATTCCATCTCATTCTATAAGAAATATCCCTGATAACGTTAAGGATAACTTCTGTATTCTAATTCTGACAAAGTTCACTTGTGAAATTTTATTTGCTTTTCATCAGTGACTTTGACATGTCAGGGACATATTCTACTTATGAATAAATCAGTGAAAAAAACTCTGGCCTCTCCATTTGAAGAACAACTTTTGTTTGCTTGAGTGCAAGTGTTTTAAAGAGCCAGCTGATATCCAGTAAATAGGCTACAACTCTTAAAATGTTTGTTATAACTATCCTGTTTTCTTTTTTCTTGGACTTAAAACATCATCAGGGATCTGTGTGATTCTTAAGGAATTTATATGTTTCACATCACGATGTAGAAATATTTTATGCTTCTCAAATTCAGCTCAGCCTTTGTGAGCTGGCTACAAAGTTGTGGTGTGTTGATCCCAGTTAGCAGCTAAGGCACCACAGAGCAGTCCATACACCTCTGCCCCAGCGGGACGGAGAAAGGAATCAGAAGAGCAAAAGTGAGACAAGTCTTGTATCTTGACATAACGCCAGTTTAAAAGGAAAAGCAAAAGCTGCATGTGCAAGCAAAGCAAAATAAAGAATTCATTCAGTAGTTGCCATGAGCAGACTGGTGTTCAGCCATCTCCAGAAAAGCAGGGCTTCAACATACATAACAGGTATTTGGGAAGACAAAAGCCATCACTCCAAATACCACTCCTTTCCTCCTTCTTTCCCCAGCTTTAATTGTAGAGCATGATACCGTATAGGATAAACCTTTGGTCAGTTGGGGTCAGCGGTCCTGTCTGTGTCTCCCCTGCAATTTGCTAGTTCCCCTTCCCCAGTCAGCTAGCTCAGGAAGCAGAGTGAGAAAAAGGAAGAAAACACATAGCCTCGGTGGGTTTTATTGGAGGGCTGGGGGCAGTGTGAGAAGCAAAAACAGCCTTGATGCTGTGCAGCTGCTCAGCAGTAGCCAAAGCACTGGTATGTTAACAACATTTGGCCACAGATTCAAACCACAGCACCATAAGGGCTTCCATGAAGAAAATTAACTCCATCCCATCCAGATCCAGCACAAAAGTAAATTTTCTTCCTGTTTTTACTGGGCCTTGTTATTAGAAACTTTGATCTGTATCATTCCATCTCCAGCAGAAAAAGTAGAATGTAGCTACAACTAAGAGCTGAGACAGTTTTTAAGCAGTTAACAGTATTTAACTTCATCAGCCCAAGATGATTATGGATTTCAGGTCTCAGGCAAGTATTGTACCAGGTAAATGGTGGCCTCCTCTTTCCTTGCAGAGCATTTCAGAGGCAGATCAGCCCTTTCATGTTTTTGGACTTGTTTCTTGTTCTTCTCTCTCATTACATTAAGACTACACATCTGGCAAGCTGAAACGTTTAGGAAACTAACTTGGTTTTTGTGGGGTTTAGGCCGTGGGTTCACAAATAGACTTGAGTGTTGCAAGACTGACAAGTACAAGGTTTTAGCACAGTTTCTCAGTGATCAGAATATTTGTCCAAGACCTGATTTCTGTGTTTTCTCCAGCCTCTGCCTGTCCAAGCTCAGAAGCCTTACTTTTTCAAGCCAACTTTGCTGTGGTTGTTGACAGACTTTTGCTCCCCTCTCTTGAACCAATATGAAATAGTGCAGCAGGAGAAATATGTTGCACATTGCAGAATATTGCACATCGGAAAAGGCAGAGAGTAGAAGAACCATTATGCAGTGAAAACAAACCTGTGTTGTAGCAAACAAACTGTTACCAGGCGACATTTCAAACTACAACAACCACATTATTTAGAAATTATATTCATGAGCTCTTGTTTTAGAAATCCCAAATTTCCTTGCCTTTGTGTAAAAACAAAAAAAAAGTCCGGTTCTCAGCAAAATCAAATTAATTTTGCTAGGATGAACTACCTAATAAGCTGGAATTGGGAGAGGAAATTTTTTCTTCAACTGCATATTTTTCTTCAAATAATTAGTCCTGAAATACAATTTTTAGTTAGAGTTTTTAGAGTTCCACTGATTTCAGTGGCTTTTTCACAGACTTAAAGGTATCATCAGACTGACTGGTTACCCTACAGGTCTAAAAGATCTTTCTAATATTGACATTTTTAATGTATTTTATTTTTAAGTAGAAAGGCAGAAAAAGGCTGTGAGATAGAAGCTATCCTTTTCTGGAGCTTCATTAGCACCAATAAATCCTGTTGCGTGTAAATGATCTGAGCAACTCAGAGCAATTAGCTTTTCATTTTAACTTGAGTGTTTTAGTGCAGATTGGTAGCTAATCAAGCTGGGAAATTTTAATAGAGTGTGTAAAAAAATTGTTTATGAGTAATACTGTAAACAAGCATTGCAGATAGGTCTGTACCTGCTTTAGTGCTATAATAAAATAAGCAGTGAAATCAGCATTGCATCCATTTAGGTGTAATTGTACAAATTGCTAGCTAATCAGAGTGAGAAAATTGAGCCACAACTCGGGAGAACAATGCTGTTTGCTATTAACTTGGTGTTTAACTATGTATTTAAAGCATTTGGAGATGAAGTATTTTTTTAAAATAAACATAGATTTATTTTGTTGTAAAAAGCATGCCTGGTTCTGAATTGGTTTCATTAGTGTAATCAAGAAGAAATTCCACTGACATTTGTGAAGTTAATTCAAACACGAACTGATGTAAGCAGTATGAGAATCAGCGCCATTTACTTTATTGTTTTCTCCTGTGTTAAGCCATAGGCATTTCATTAAAAATTCAAAACTGGTCAAATGCATAAAAATTCCCAGAAATAAACAGCTCAGTATATCAAGCCAGCTGCAGTCAGCAGTTCAATGGATTTTGACATGCACAACACAGCAGGGACTTAACTGGAGCCATGTAAGCCTGGCTCAAAGGCTTCTGGAGTTTTCAACAGGTTCAAAAAAGCATGAGAATTCATAATATAAGGAAGGATTGACTTGATGCTTCTTTCCTGTAAATTCTATTTTGTTTTAAGTTTTACATTCTCTAGTGCTGTGCGTCAACTTGTGAACTATCCAACCTTCTGGATGCAACTTGATGTTTTTGATTTTTAAGAGGTATGACACAAAGTAAAGCTCACACATATTGATCTGTCAAAAAACATCTAAATACTGCTGTCATTTACCTATCCCACAGCAGTAGTTTTGGAAGCTTCTGCTGCTCTACTAAAAATATCTCTGTATGTTATATCTACTATATAAACAAATAACCTAAAAAACATGTAAAAAGAAAAATAATCATCTTATAATAATGTACCATAATGCTGAAATGAACTTCAGTATTAGATGACCATCTAATATTTTAAATATCCCAGACAGGAGCAACATTCCCTCAGTTATTTCTTACAGATATTAGTTCTGCTCACAAGAAAAGAAGGGTGATGCGATGCCACAGACTCACAGAAAGCTTCATTAGTATTACCATGAAACACTTTTTTCCTAAATGTAAATTTATACATTTTTGAGACTGAAGCAAATTGTTACTTATTCTATCTCCTGTTGTCATAAATAGAACATTCCTTCCTTTCCAACAACAGCCTTTTATGTTTTTCAAGACTATCTCAATCCACCTCAGTCTTCTTCTGGCTAAACAATTCCAATATTTTCAATTTTTACTCATAGGTCATGCTTTCTCGACCTCATATTCTTTCTCGACCAATATTCTAGACCAAGAATTCTCATTGCTCTCCACTATACTCTCTGCAACTAATGTTTCAGCCTTGGGGCCTTACAGATAATAAATAGAGGGGAAAAAATACAAAATGCATCTTACAGAAAATGCCACTTTCTCTATGATAATCTCTGGGTTTGTTATTTTTTTTTTATTGTGGTTTGTTTGGTTACTGTTTCTTTGGCAGCATTTTGACTCATGTTCAGGTTATGATCTACTACAACCTCTACATGCTTTTATACAGAGCTATTAACTCACCAGATACGTTTGAAACAAGTTTATGCAAATGATTCGTCACTTGGAACTTGCTTGTGTTGAATTTCATGCAATTGTTTGTTCGAATTCTCAAAATTATTTTGAATTTTCTTTCAATCTGGCAGCATACTGGCTACCCATGTCGGCTTAAATTTTGTGGAATGATTAATAAGAACAGCCTGCACTTACTCCTCCAGATTACTGGTGAAAATATTGAATGATACCTCACTCAAGACAAGAGGAATTTAACTTGACAGAAGAAGTAGACATAAATATTGAAGCACACAGATTTTCTTAATACACATGCACACACACAAAGAAAGATGTGTGTGTGTATATTTAATAAAGTTTTTTTCAGGTTTTATATTATGAAAATATTAATATTCAGTACAAGGATAATTAAGAAAAACAGAAATGCAAGTTGAGTTGTGCCTAAGTTTCCTTGCTATTTGGATATTTAGTTAAGATTTAGTAAGTCTGACCTTACTCACTTACCTCTTCACAATCGCCCCTTCCATTTCATTACTGCCTTAGTCCAAATTACTTCAACGCCCATTTCAATCTAAGAAATCTGCAGGGAGAAATGCAGTAACAGGGATTGTGTAACGTTGCGACATCTACAGTATTGTAACGGGCAAAAAGTTGTTAATAAGAACTAGCTAATGATTGGCAATGGAATAATAGATCAGTAATTGTACAGCCTTGGGGTAAGTCAGAGAGAACAAAGGAGAAAAGGAAGAAAGAGAAGGCTGCTGTCAGTAACCAGACACCATCACAATTCTTTAATTATGTTATGGGCACCATCATAAAGCCAGGATATAGACGTACCTTATAAGCTTTGCTTTGTAGTAGCCCATCTATATAATCCTAGTCTGTCACTTTTTCACAAGAAGTCACTCTTTAAATCAAAATTGAATCTCAAATATATATATATAAAATTATATTTTTATTAAAAACATCAAAGGTTATGTTGTGTAAGCAAGGAAGAAAATGGTTTACGCAAATACGATAATAACATTTCTCTCCTATAACTGAATGGCGAGCTAGCAGAAATATAATTCGGTCAGTGGATTCCTGTGAATGGCTTAAAAGAGAAATAAGAAATTGGGTTGCATGCTTAAAGATTGGAGTACAGTATTCATTACTGAAATACTTAGCATAATAAGTCTGTGATATTTTAAGAAGATGATTGTCATTTTATAGATCTCCCATAGGACTTGCTTTTTAGGACATTATTTTCCTGCCTTTAGAAATTGTCTTTGTACAGTGACTGAAATAAAACTCAAATCAAATTAAACCAGGATCTTTTGAGGGAATATGGAAATGGCTGGGAAAGACTAAGATACAGGGATAAGGACATGAATAAAGAATTTTTAAGGCAAAAAAAAAAATTAGAAACAGAATTTCTGTGGAATCAGATATGACAAGCAGAAAGGGTTTAAGATGAAGATTATTATTTTCAGACTACGATAGTTAAAAATCATGAAATACAAACAAATATTCATACCATGAATAGAAACTATAAAAAATGCGGCTATGAAACAGGGATCTCGTCTGCAAGTAGAATAGTTTAATGTAGAATCATCACAATGGTAACATACAAAAATATAAAAGCAAACAATCCCTGCAGTAGGATTTACACTTCTTTGTTTGCAATACACAAGGAAAAAAGGAAACTGACACAAATATAAGATTTCATTGTCCACCACATACTTGCACTAACAGATTTTTAAAAATTATTTTAATACCAGAAATGAGCCCCAGAAAGCAAAACTTATTCTACTGCTTTTCTCAGCAGTTCCCGACAGTGGTACTACTGCAGCATGAAAATAGAGTATAATGTGTAGTAAGTATGGCTAAAAATGAGCTTGAACAGCCCTCCTATCTATTTTCTTACTGATCCTGTATTATTTGATAGTCAGAAGAGTTTCCTATGAGACCCATTAGTCATCAATAGGCTGAGATAGTCTTAACCAGACTGGAGTGCCAGAGAATGCTCTAAGTATTCAAATGGAAAACTACCATGGTGTGGTCATGTTGGGAACCTACACCCATTTATCAGTCAAACTGAAGTGGTCTGGAGAAAATAATAAACCAGACCCACCAGACAATAAAGATAACTATCTATGAATGCAGGGCTTCAGAGACTAGATTTTTTGGCTGTGTGCCTAGCCCAGCTCAGATATAAGCAGTAACGGCTAGATCATCCAGTGCCACTTGTCATAACAGGCAGCTTATGACCTGAAATTCTAGATACTCTCCTTTCTGCCTAAACTCTTAAATACTTTGTATCAATCAACCTCAGTTTCCCCTAACAGTGACAAAGTGCAAAGAGCAACAGAAAATGACCAACAAAGCCAGTGAGAAAAAGTCACCTTCTCATTTAGTACCCATTAGCACTTGGTCTTGCCCCAGCTATTGCAAAGGATAATTGAATTGTTTAATTTGCAGCTGGATTGTTTTAGCAGAATTTTTCCCCTACTGTCATTATCGAGTGATACTTAACTCCCATAAGGGTAATTTAAAATGAAAGTCTGTCTTTGCTTTGCATAAAACTGAGCCTAGTTGCTTTGTAATGAGTAAATAAACAATGTAGTGCTTTAATCATTGATGTTTTACACCGGAAAACTGCTACATACACTGCATAAATACTTCTATGCTCTGCTACATATGTCACTTTTATTTTCTACATTAAGTGTTTAATTAGATTGGCATCTGAGAAGCTAACTCAAATCCATTTATTTTCATCTGGTGTGGACTAAACATTGACACTAGACCTCTGTGAATACTAAAAAGACTGTGATTATATCCAAGATTAAAACTATTACCTTTGCTGAGCATTATCATTCTTCCTCTTAAACTTCTGACCTCTCTCCTGAGCTGCAACACTAAATCAAGATTATTTTTATACACATGAGATTAACAAAATAAGACTAATTGTTTTCCAAGGTATGTTATTTAGTGGAGAGTATAGATAAGATAGTGAGTAAGATATCCCTATTAGCACTTATTAGGAGGCAATAATGATGGACTACCCACCGATCAGCAAAGGAAAACATGCAACACACCATTCTTTGATTAATGGGAAGACTGCTTGCAGCATGTTCCTTCTCCTGCATTTACTGGGATCATGTGTCTTGTTTAATGATATAACTCATAAAATAAGTACCCCCTACTACTTTATTTAGTATTATGATGTCAACCCACCAGTTTAGCCAGGTAAAATGATGAAATAGGGTGGCTGATGTCCTGGTATATTGGATGGAGACAATTAGATACTTTTAAGAGATTAATTGTCCCTCTTGATATGTAAACTTTCCAAACCAAGACCACTAAGACCAGAGTGTGATTGAATTCAGAGAAACTGGACCACAGATCCTGATCCCTGGACTTAAAAGTTCTCAGATGATAACTTTTGTCTATTGGGAAGTCAGCATGGGGAAGATCTTCTCCTGAGGACAAATCCTTAACTCAGTAAACCCCTATTTCCTTTGTAATACCAAGAAAAATCAAGTATTATGTACAGTAATTCAGTGATGAGGCAATAGAAGAACCTGTGTCTAAAAATGTTCTCAAACTTAGGTATGAAAGACAGGTTGTCATTTTGTTGGAATGTAGAAATCAGATGAGAGAGAAAGGGTCTATAAGTAAGCAAGAAGAAAGAGTTCAAGAACCTGGGCTCCACTACATACTTTGTGCCTTCTTGATCAGATGAGGGAATTTAAATTAACCTGCAGAGGGGAATTTCTGTTGCCTTCAGGGTTACATAGCTGCAATACTGTGGGGTTTCTAGTACTTTGTAATTAGGTACATTTAAATGCTTATTTTTAGAACCCTAAATAGAAGTTTTGGATTTTTTCCTAAGCAGCTGCACACTGTTAAACCATTCCACAGAGTTTTAAATATGTGAGGCTGAGAAAAGCTTGGATACAACCAGTGAATACTTGAAAATTAGGTGACATAACTGTCATGCAGTATATGTAGCTCAAAATCCAAGAATAGCAGCTTATTACTCTCTTCTTCAATAGCTACTGACAATCCCAGTCACAAAAGGGTATGTACAGTATGAACCTTGGGCATGGCACCAAATCATGGCAGAGGAGTCAGGAATGCTCCTTGAAGCCAAGTACTGGGTACAAAGGTGACTCTGATGGCTCCTCTGCCTAATAGGACATAACAGGAGAGGCATAAGGCAGTTGTAGATGCTTAATAAGGATTTAGCAGAACCTAGAGGAGAGTGTTGGGTTTTGGATCAAAAGTTGATTTTTTGGAGGATTTTCTATAGACATATGAAATTAAATCAACTTTTTTCCAAAGCTGATCTGGTCAACGCTGAGAACCCATCATCAATACATGTAAGGGATCCTTACACGTGAAGTATGGTAAACAGGGGGAAACTGCTCTTTTTCCTAGGGGAGTTAATCTAGCAATAAATTCAGCAAAACTGTCTGGTCCTATGTAGCTTTCAGTCCCTGATGCTACAGTTATACTAGTTAATAAAACAGCTGTAGCTAAAGCAGATGCATACTGCACCTATAAATGTAGAAGCACAAGAAGCAGACTTTAATTGTAGCTTCTTTTGAACCCAAACAGGACCACATTAATATAGCACAACTGTGCAAACATTTTTTTTACCTAATAATCCAGTAAAAAGGTACTAGCATTGCTGGCCATGGGCCTTATGCTTACTGTGCCTGATGCAAACAGTGTAAAGTTCTAGTTCTGGCCTGTTAGGCTGGATAACAAATTGTTATGAGAAATTGTTGAGGGGGACTCAGCTTGATGCCAGGTGTCTCTTGTTATGATGCACAGTTTAAGTGCCAGTTAATAGCAAAGACCTTAAAAATATGAACACTGGTTGAGGGCAGCATCCCCAGAGCTATTAACAACACACAAATGGACAGTAAGTGCTCATTGAAAAAATGCAACCTAGTGCACTGGGAAAATACTTCTTTTGCTCTAGAAGAAGCTGCAGTAGCAGATGAGCAGCAGCATAAGGCACCTGCCCCAGCCTGGAAAAGTAATATTCCCCAAGGTTCAGACAGGAAGTAGAATGGAGTTGAGGCTGAGGGGTGGGAATTCACTAGCCTTATGAAAGATCCAGAATTTGGTGGGTGTGGAGAAGACATCCACTGAAGATCTATCTTACCTCTACTGTGGAGGCTAAGAACATCCAGGACTGCTGCCATCAGTGCTAATTAGGTGACATCAAGTCCTTGATACTGCATTTTTGCAGCTGGTGTCAGCTCTGATTGTCTGATTGTCAAGGACTAACTACTTTGACTACATAGTGATAATTATAATGACTAGTAAGTCATAGTGATACATAGTGATAATTATAATGGCTAGCAAGAGCTAGCGACTAGCAGGAAGGGTGTTATTAATTAATGACTTCTAGTCTAGGAAAGTTTAAAACTGGACTAATTTATCAGTCTTCTAAAAACTCACTTTCTTTAATTGTTATTTCTGTATGTGTTCAGCCGTTAAATGGTCTCTGGGACTGTTCTGTTGTATTAATTCCTACAAGTGATATCTTGTGTGAAAGATTGTTCTCAACAGTCAGATTGGATCCACCTTCTTTGTGGATGTAGACAACAAAGATCACTGTGGGGACAGGCAAAACATTTGATTTTAGAATTCAAAACTACTTCCAGGCTGGAAAAAAAAAAAAACAAAACAGAAGAGAGGATTTCTTAGACATAATGCAAGAGTTCCTCATGCTAACAAAAACAATTCAATTGTTTGTTCCATACTTTATGTCTTTATGTACCTGACTAGCACTGGGACTAAAATTCTCGAAATGTCTGTCAGTATGCAGAAGTTCTGTTGGGTCAAAGAACTAACCTAAAGTAAAAGATGTGAAGTAAAAGACCTGCAGTGATGTATGTTCCTGTAGAAATATGCGCATGTACCAAGTTTGCTGGGAGCAAAATATGAGCTAAAGCTGCTTTCATGCCCATTGCTCTTTGCAAAGTCTCCTACATGTCTGTTTTTAAGCAGTGTCCGAATATAGCCTCTGCTGAGGTACTGCTTTGGGGGAGAGGAATCTGCTTTCTTTTAGATTCTTTTAGGAATCTGCTACAATTGGAAGCTAAATGCTTCTAGGAGATGGAGTGGAGAAATAATTCTGAACATCCTTATTTCTATTGCTGCTTGAGAAGTAGTTATAATCTAGTTTATAAACCAACTTAAAATATGTGTGCTATTTCAAGTCCATTTTATGAGGTATTGCAAATACGGCAAACACTAGACAATCTAAGTTTAAAGTATAAAATACAGTTTATGTGTTATAGCTGTTGCATAGCTGGGTATCAGAGTGGTACCTCTTATGCATCCGGTTAACTTGGATCATTAATTCCATGGGGAGTGAGAAATCTCCCCAGGCATTCTTCTGCAGAGACAACACACTGAACATGAGGCAAGTTGAATGACTGAGATCCCACATCCTTCACAACAAAGAATTTGAGCAAATGTCGTAAAAGGTTTCAAAGCAGCTTCAAGAAGGCTTTCAGAATATTTCCCCCAGGCAGTTTCTGCTCTGGCTGTACTAATTTCATCTGCTCAAACATGTTGATTAAAACCCCAACTGGAGAATCTGGCCCTTCCAGAAGTTCCCTTGGGTGTTTCCTGCTGTAGATTTATCAAAATCGTACCTAGATAAGGCACTTTAAAATGGTCAATAGAGACTGTTGCAGCAGATGTAGAAATAGTCATGTAGGCCAGCCTTTTGTATATAGGGAAGAGAGTTAAGAGAGATTTTATGTGTAGTTAAGGTGGCAAATAACTGGAGCGGTCATATAGAGCCAGGGACCAGCTGGAATTTACAAACTGAGCAGAATGAAAATTTGGGAAGGCTTATGTGATCCAGCTGAAGACACTATTGTAAGGATGCATGCAACAGAGATTTCTGTTTCCATCTGTAGAGCAACTCACTGTCCTGTTTTTGACTCTCATTCTCCATGCAAAAGTTGCCCACGGTCCAGATCACAAGAATTAAATTTTTTTTAACATTTTGTCTCTGTGTGTCTGTGCTACACAGTCCAGATCGTCTGACAGCTAATTTCCACATAAAATCTGCCACACAAAATACTAAATGTTTCCTAGCAAAAAATGAGCCAAGCCTTCCAGCTGCAAAAGAGCAATTATAAGTGGCTGAGCCTATCCAACATCAAGGTCACTTGGACAATAGCAGTTTGTTGTGTTATTCTGCAGGTACAGCCTGGGGAGAGCTGCAAAAGGCTAAAGTGTTCATTGCAGAGAGTTCTTTGGCCCTGTGGATGTTTTCACCTTAGTTGCCAGACAATTAAGAATGTGAGAAACTGTTGTAGACCAATTATTTCTTAAAGGGAAAGACTACTGTATCTGAAGGTTTAACTAGCTCCCCTAGATGATTATACACTTTCTTCTTCTGACTGAAACTACCTGTAACTGCACTGTCCCCACAAGTTGGAGGTATTTCTCTAAGAAAACATGGGTTAAAAATATTTATAATCAATTTGTCTTTAATAAGTGTTTTGCAATTTCTACTGTTATAAAAGAATAAAGTTTATCCAAAACAATTCAGACTTTTTTTTGTAATCTACCATACGAAATGTTGTTGATTATTGCTCCACAACACAGGGCATCCATCCAGTAAAGCAGTGACAGTCCCTAATATACTGTTTAAATAGATAGAAGCATAGGCAGTGCAAAGAGTATTATCATATACTCCAGTGACACTTTCAATATAGAGGTTAGCTCACACTGTTGGGAAAAGTATATTACTTTTGTCTAGTATCTGAGACAGTTGAACTATTTTCCTATATTTTGTCTCTAATTAGTGCCATAAAGCATAATGGAGACTTGTCAGAAGAATGAAGATACTTCTAGGGAGTGTGTGATTGTCCAGTTTTACTTACAATATTTCTTCATCTCTGATGACAGGTCAACATTACACTTTATGTTTATAATAAAAAAATGGCATGTAATGATCCATTTTTAGAATTAATCAGCAAAAACAAGAACTTTCCAATTAGTTCATATATCTAAGGGATTTGCACCATTCCCTGACTTCATCTTGTCAATCCAGTTATGACTTGGCTGATGGGATGAAGGACCTTGATAAATCAGGTGTCCATCGAGATACTTGCAGGAAACTTGCATGGTTTCATGTGATTTCTTTGCTGACTGTAGTGGACATAATACTTTTTTTGTGGTAGTTGAAACCTAAGTTGCTTTTCTGAAGCAGCTTTATGTGTAGATTTAAGTGCTTAAGTCCTCCTTAATTTCTGTGAGATTCCTGGCAGATCCTTTGATGGCAGGTGCAGATTTAAAGCTGTTTCTTATTAAGTAGGAGTCTTTAAAAAAGTCTTTCCTTTTTATTAGAAGAAATTCAGCAGGTTTTTGAGGACTGTGCTGGATGCAGGTTCTCTGGTGCTGGACACAGCCAGTTCCAGGCAGTTCCAACCCACCCGTCGTGGGGCACAGCCAAACCCACAGCCCAGGTGGGGGCATCTTGGCAGAAAGATGTGAAGAAAGGGAAAAAAATTGCCATGCTGAAGGTTGTGAGAGAGAGGAGTGAGAATATACAAGAGCAACAACTCAATGGACA
The DNA here is from genome assembly GCA_013398115.1 of Falcunculus frontatus. NCBI lineage: Eukaryota > Metazoa > Chordata > Aves > Passeriformes > Falcunculus > Falcunculus frontatus. The sequence goes on along the minus strand of VZRV01010661.1, from coordinate 420,770 downwards.
CTGAAGTCACTGAAGAAAGAGGGGGAGGATGTGCTCCAGGCACTGGAGCAGAGATTCCCCCTCAGCGTGGGAAGAAGACCACAGGCAGCAGACATCCACGCTGCAACTTGTGGAAGAACCCAGGCTGGAGAACATGGAGATCTCCTGAAGGAGCTGTGGCCTGTGAAGAGCCCATGTCAGAGCTGGGAGGAAGTGTGGAGAGGGAAGGAGCAGTGAGGGAAACAGTTATGAACTGAGCACAACCCCATTCCCTATCCCCCTGCACTGCTCGGGGGTGGAGAGTAGGTGCGAAGTGAGTGAAGCTGAGGCTGGGGAGAAGGAAGGTGGGGTTAGGATGTTCTAGTTTTTGTTTTATTTCTCACCATCCTATAAGCATAAGCAGCATAAGCATTTTTCAAATCAACAACAATACCAGAATAATCCTAAAGCTAATGTAGAAGTTTGCAGTAACTAAGTTATTTAAGTATTTATTTTACAGTTAATAATATATATTCTACTAGAACTTTCATGGTTCAATTCAAATTCATAGTCTTGTCCTTGTTTGGCATGAGCTGCATTTCTCGCAACCATTTTAAAACCTTCAGAAGGCAACTCTTTATGGAGCAGGTAGCTGGTTTAGAACTATTCAAGGGCCTTTCTCTGTCTTCTGATAAGTTGCTACTTTTCAGTTTTGGAGGAAACTTTGATATTCTTATTAGATTTGAGTTTCCTTTTGTATCACCAGAAACGGTCATTAGAAAGATTACACCTTTTTTCGAATAAAACTTCATGTCTCTTTCTTTTCTAAAGAAATCTTCAAAGGTTAGTCTTTGTACCTGTCATATTCCGTGTAGTATTTTGGATATTTTTATTGTGTTGTGTCCTCACCTCTAAGCTCTGTGCCACTCTAAAAATGAGTCAGGAGTGTGGATTCAACTGTAGCACTAAAGCTTTCTCTCCTGAAAAAAACACAAAATCTTTCCACCCTCAAATGCAGGCTGAATGCTCTGCCTTTGTCCTGGTTTCACACAGGAAGAGAGTTGAAAGCATCTGCAGAGTGTCACGGAGCAAAACGCCGTTCTTTGTGCCACCGCAGTACATGCAGCAAAAATCTATTAAAGCAAGAGGAGTTAAACTCAGTTTATGCTGGGGAAACAGAAAATGTTGCCTAATAATTGTAAGTGAATTAAGATATATATATTTAAAAAAAAAATTTTATATATCTATCTATATATATATATATGAGCATTAATTTAATAGGGCACACCATGGCAAAAAAAAGTAATTTCTTTCTTTACTGTAAACACTAAGATACTACAGAAAGGAAATTCAGTCCTTATATATCTGGTTAGACAGACTTATAAAAGTCTTCATAATGAGCTCAATGATTAAATATATCTAAGATAACTGCAATAACTAGACTTGGAACTGGGCTAATAGATGCATCATTAATTCTCGGTTCTTACACTGTGAGTTTTATCAGACTTCACTCCTCCCACTTCAAAAAAAAAAAAAAAAAAGCCATCAGGTTCAAAGAGAGTCTGTGTACCATTAGGAGAGCTAGAGAAATTATTTCAGTCTGAAACTAGATTACATCCTTTTTCTTTAGTTAGTACCTTTCAAAAGATATCACAATCTGAATAAAATTAGAATTGGAGGATAGATAGCAAACTGGAGTATAAATACTAAATATTTGACAGAGTATTTTATAACTAAGTGTTTTAGAGTTGGTGAGACAAATGGAATGTATTAAGAACTTCTTTGTTCCATAGCAATGATGAAATACATCCAGGTTCTGTGTACACTGTGCAAAAAAAAAAATAGTTACATTGCTGTGCAAAAAGTGGAAGCATCAAGGAAACAGAAATCCCCTAAAGCCTCTGCTCTGTTTTTCACTTTCAGTGAGAAATCTGGGATTGTCTAGCTCATCAAGTCTAGCATTCATTTTCATTAGTCAAGCTGCTACAAAATCAAACAAAAGTGGCCATTGTTTACCTAAAGGGATGGTGGAATAGGTTTGTTTGTGTTATGATGCCTATAAGCTATAAAGACGTTTCAGGCAATTGTACAGAATTATTTCAAATTTTAAAATTGATATATGTATAACGTAATTTACGAGTACAGGAGCTTGTCTGGGCATTGCACACACCTTGTGAATCATTTGGGTGTTTACATGTGGATATCTAATGCCCTGGGCAACTCAGGTCACTTTCAACAGCCACTCTTAAAAAGGTATGGGTCATCCACAGCTCCAGTATTGTATCTGTTATTGTACCAATATGGATACTTTGGATACCTAGGGGCTTTCTTAAGGCTTTATGCACCTATCTGTTACAGATAAATCCTGTCCTTGCTGCATGCGTGGTCCTGCAGCTTGTATTTTTGTCACAGTGGAGTCCAGGGGATTTTGACATTTGTAGTAGAGCTGTGTGGCTGTAATTGTCACACAGGGTAGCTGTCTCAGATATAGTTATATTTCCTCATGGTAATTTTTTTAACAATAATTTTCATGCTTTCCATTGAATTCATCAGCATTATTTGATGTACAACGGTAAACCAGTGAGGATGTGTTTGTTCTACCTGCTTTATATTCTCATTCAATGGCAATAGTAGAAATTATTTAGCTATTTAGCTTATTTCTGAAAAATGTATTAAGATGGATTAAGATTATATGTCAAAGAACTTATATGTTAGTCATCTTCAGATGTAGAAAATAATAAGGATGCAAGAAATTCAGAAGAAATGATGAGGTCAAGCTGACAATTCTGAAGTTTTCTTCCTTTTACCTGATCTAATTAGTGCAAGCTTCCTACACGTAGCATTATGCACAGCATAAACCCATACAGAATTATTGCATTGTTACTTTGATAGTATTTAGTGTCAGTGTGGTTGGTGGAAATCCAGAAATCTGTTTATTTACACAATTTAATGATGAAAAGTATATGAGAAGGGATTAAAAATGTTTTAATTTAGTAGAGGAAAAAGATATAGGTGGGACAATTTCCCACTCATCAGTAAAAGACCCAATGATGCTGCCCTGAAACATGTGCTAACGTGCTTTCTCATTTCTGATGGAAATGCACAACGTGCCAAACTGAAGAATTGATATTTTGTTGGCTGTGGTTAACCTGTCTCCATAAAGAATGAGCAAGAAAAAAAATTGCTGCAGGTTTTTTGGCATTTTACATCAATACATAAGAATTCACCTCGACTGTACAATCACATATGGATTTTTATAATCAAGCATCTATCTCCTTTTTTTACAGATAAATAGAAACTATATTTTGAAACTGTCACCTACACACCTCTGTAAAAATCCCTTTGCATGAATCTTTGCATGATTCACGCATAAATTCAGACTTATCTACTGCATTGCGAATATAAAAATTTTACCAATGTTGCTAGTAAAGACTGAACAGATTTGAAAAACTGTCCAGGACATGTTATAATTCTCAGACTGGTTAGATATACCAGATGGGATTCCACCATATGTTTATGAGAAAAATAAGATCCTATTTTTATTTCAGTTGCTGATGCAGTGTCTGAAATCTTATGTTGTATCCCTGTATGATCTCCTTGTCATACTTTGGATACAATGCAATATATTTACAAGTTTTTTACAATTATATTGCAATGCAATCATCGTTTATATCTTCTTTTCAGAGACCATTCTTGCATTATCAACACACCAAAACAATCTGTTAAAAAAATTGAAATTTAATCTGAACATACCCCTTTCTGAAGGGTAATTAGTAATTAGCAAAGAATTTAAGCCACAAAGTGAGGTTCAACGGCATTTTGTTTCAGCTAATAAATTAATGCATAGGCTGCTTGGAATCTGAGATCTCAGATTGCAGAGATGGAGGATAATTTGATGTTATGGAATGGGAGTCTAAAAAAACTGCCTTGGTTTAGGTTTAGAACTCTTTTCTGGTGAGGAATAATAAGACCTATTTATTTATTCCCTTCTCAACACATCTGAAGAAGCCCACACAAGAGCATAAGTTTAAAATCCAAGACAGTAGGGAAATTACATGTAAACATGCAAATCTTATGACAGCTAAGTGTGGAAAACATTGCTTGCATATTATGAAGTTTTTGCAGTAATGCAATAAACTGTCGCATGATCTATCCAGTATTTTGATGACAAGACTCTTTAATCATTCACTTCCATAAGGTGATGTTCTCCTGATAGTAGTGAGTACACTCCATTAACTTATTCTGCACGTAAGGCATAAAAGAACACCGCTCTGCATAAAGTGATACAGAGAAAATCAGGACCTTGCTGGAAGGTGTTTGACAGCAAAAACATCAAGCTAAAATTTTATTAGCATTGTTACATTTAAAGTAAATGCAGAACCTGAACTGAATGTTCTTAATTTATAGTAGGTCTAAATCCATAAATAGATTTCAAGGTATGGTGAATTTGTTTTTGCTGCAACAGAATTTCTTGATGCCACTGCTTATACTTAAAGTAAGAAAATTGGTCGAGGAGGAATCAGAAAGTGGCTTTTCTTCAAGAAGTCTGTACTCCTCTAATACAAGTATGGCTTTACTACTGCTGCAGGATGAGAAAGACCAAAACTGTGATGTACATTTTTGTGTGTGTGCAGTGTCTGTTCAGAAGGGCAATGGATGATTATTGTTGCTTCCCACAGCATTGCTCCAGCATCTCTTAAACAAGACTCATACATATCAGTTTGGGACAATAAAATTGTTACTTTAACTTTTATAGCTAGGTTACTAGTAACCTACAGGTAGATAAATATTATTTAAAAAGATAAAAAATCAATATAGTATTCTTTTGTACAGTTTATTGAAATACTTGTGAAAGCCTTTGCAGCATGAAATATAATGGTACAGTTTTGATTGGTTTTGGTTTTGAAAAGCACAATTGCACACAGAATATCTACAGTCTGTTACAAAAATTTATTAAACAGGGATAAAAATTATTGCATACATCACAGAGTAGGAAGCCAAATGCTGACTTGAGAAGCAATCTGAAAGGAATTAGCAAGAGAATTATGCAATTCCTGAAAAGATGATAGCAATTCTCTCTCTCCAGTAAGGTAAGTACGGGTAAGAGAGGACCAGCTAAATGTCAGATGTCCCAGGTTCTGTCAAGTTCTAACACTAATTACCAACTTCTTGAGCAGTTCCCTGTTCTGACCATTTCAATATTTCCCTGTATTTACATGCTGCATTTTCAAAGGTGATGTTAATAATAAAATTTAGAAATAAAAATGCACTAAACATTGATACTTCAGTAAAAGTTGATCCTATCTTAATGAGAAAAACCTTTTAAAAGTATGTGTTCCCCAGAGTGTTTTCACAAGATATATTGAATAGTTTTGGTCCTTTTCCCACATTTTAATAGGTTTTGCTTAGAGCCATGTCAGAATTCTGGCCAGAAAATATTATCCAGTGCATAATGGCTAAATGTTTTCACTACTGCTATTGTCTTTGCCCTATTAGAGGGGAAAAAGAGCTTCCAGACTCCTTAGCAGATGCACTGATCCTACTGATTTTGTATTTCTTAATAAAGAGGTTGTTCATGAAGTCGGTCTGTTTATATTCATTTATGATCTGTGACAGCACTGGGAATTTTTTCTTGAGTCTTCTCATATTACCTGTGAGGTTTATAAATCTAGAAAAGAGCAAAATACTTTTAAAAGGACCATATGTGGGATGCAAAGCCTTCCTAGGAGCCCATAGGGGTCTCTGTGGGACAATCCATATGGCTGCGAGTTCTGTGTTGCAGCAGGCATAAAACAGCATCCCTGCCTTTGAAACAGACAGAGCTATTGAGATGAAATGACAGAGATGGAAATACTGCTGAAAAAAACCCAGTGGGAAATACTGTGGCTAGAGGAAGAGTAGACTATAACTGTGCATTTTATTATCTATGCAAAGGGTTGATTTTTGGGTTTTTTTTTCACATCTAGTTTCATTTTGATTTGGCTCTTTTCAGAACACTGGAATGTGTAAATATTATCTTTAAAATACTTCTTTAATTTCAAGAAGACAAATAATGATGTTTATTCATGTGTTTTAGAGTACAATGTAAATTCTCCTGAACAAATCTTCTACTCTAGGCTTTTTCTGCAATACTTAGAATTTGAGTGAAAATAAGATTAAGTTTTCATACAGGAAATTTACCTGAAATTAAATTTAAATTAACTCTTTGTTGCAAGAATAAAGCATCATGGATTTGTCGTGATTGTCCAATGGTCTGTTCTACAGTGTTGTTCTCTTTTATAGTGGTGAGACTTCAATCTCAGTGTGAGTACCAATTTACAGGCTTTCACTGACAGCTCTTTAGTCATGACTGCAGTCTATTTAAAATCTCATTTTTCACAGATTTCACATGGGAATTTGTATGCACATAATGTGAAAGGAACCAAAGCAATATTATGGACAATGAAAACATAACCTTAATTTTCCTCAAGTCCTGCACAGAGAAGCTGCAGCAACTGCCTCTGGGTGTTCTTGGTTCTGTTTCACCACTTTGCCATCCGGGGAAACATGAGAGAATCAATACATCAGATTCTGGAGGTTATGCTTTAGAGGTTATTTCTTTTTAACAGATGAATTGTTTTCCACCTTTTCCTCATAAATATAATCGGGGAAAATATTTATCTAGTGGCAACCGAGGTAGCTAAATACTGCAGCTTTTCTTAGCTACAGATAAAAAGGTTGTAAACCTTGCTTGACAGTGTCCAGTCACAGCATGAAGGACAAATTTTTCATGGACTTTGCATTAGTGTGATGTATGGTTCTCTTTGCCCCCTCCCCCACAATAAATTAACTTCATCCAGGATAAATGTAAATACAAGAGCAAGCAGTAACAACACTTGATAATTTAATTCTTCTTCATTGTGTCCTTGAAACTTCTCAAACAGCATTGTAATCTTTTAGAGTGACTTAATGCATAAGGTAACAAAGTACTGAGAGATCCCAATAGTTTCACAAAATTAGGCAGGCATTGATTTTAAACTGGGAGGTTTTTTTCTTCTTTATTAACATCTTTCTTTGTATACTAAAGGAAATTTGATGGAATATATCTGTCTCTGGTCTTTAAAATTATAATGCCAATTGAGATGTTTATTATTAAATAGTTGGCATTATTACATGTTGTAAATTTTAAGATTCCAGAGTTATTACATTCTGCCAATAAAATTAAGAATGCATGTACTGATTTATTTTCAGTTAAGCATGAAAAGAAATGATTTTAACTTCTTGATCCTCTGAGAATACGCTACCTAAAGGCCTTCATCTGTAGAAATGTCTCAAATAAATATGTGTGAATATGCCTGGGATTTTTATTTTGCTGAATGAATGTGTAATACTGAATAATTCTTACTTGCATCATTTATGTCTTATCATATAGTCTTCATTGCAGAGATAAAGCTCCTTCGATTTTTAGAGGTCTGAACACAAAGTAAGTCTGCCCCATGTGATATAATATTCATACTAAGTAATATCTTTCAGTATGTCTAGAGACTTAAGAGGCAAGAATCATGAAGTTTTCACTGTGACCACTGAGACATCCTTCTCATAATGGTAGAAGATACTGGAGCCTTCATTGTTCAGCTGAAGGAATTAACTCACAGGGATGAACCCTGCTCCTTTGTGCCCTTTCTCCATCTTGGCCTATGCTATCAGCATACATGATCACCTGGTGGCCTAAATTAATCAAAGTAGTTGTAACAACTTCATTTTAACAGACCCTTGGTGATGCTGATTTCGTCCTCCTTCTGTCAAAGGTATGGGACCTGTCATCCCAACTCAATTGATAGGGAGATGTCATACCTTTTTTCTTCAGGGAATCAAGCGCAAAACCCAGGAGTTTCACCACTACCCCTTTTGGAGAGTTGAGTTTAAATTCAAACACCAAGGAAACTTCCAGACTGAAAACAGAAAGTCTTTTAAGTTTCGTTATTGTTGGAAAAGTGCAGGCCACGATGACCATGCAGTCCGGTTCACAGCTTGGATGTTATTGGATGGAAGTCTGTGTGGCACCACTGTGACTTTTGATTTTTATGATTTATAATATGGCACATGGAGTGAAAATATATATGAGAAAAGAAGAGGAAAGCTGAAAAACTTGGCTGGTACAGACACAATACTTTTCAGAGACCACTAATATCGAATTTATTACTAATTAGTAGAGGAAACATCTATCTAGTTGTTTTACTTCTCTGATGGATATAATAACATTTCCATTTGGTTTTTCTTTTTGTCAATACCATTATTACTGGAATTGTTGTGAGCAAATAAAGGGTATTTAAAGCATTGTTACCCCAAATTCTCCTTGCAGGAACACAGTGCTGCATGAATGGAATATACATTCTTAATTCTTAATGAGTTGGTAATCATCCTTGGAAATATCACTGCATGTTAGACTAGGTCTAATCTGATATAAACAGATGTATTTACACAGATATATTTTATATTTCATAATGCTCTTGTCCATAATTTCCATAGGTTCATATTACTCAGAAATATGTGTTGCCTTCTTCTAGGCAAAGTGTCTGAGCTGTAACTATAAACGTGTGATATGCAGATGTGAAAGACCTGGTGAAAACCAAAGCCTGTTATCCAATATTTGGGGGAACAGACAGTTCTGTTTAATGTTGGCTGAAAACTAAGGACTCCTGATGATAAATGCAGGAACTCTGTTTTCTCCTGTAATAAGTGACTGTTATGCAGCCTTAGGCATAACACTAAGAGGCTTCCAACCTTTCATCAGATTTTTTTTCATTATATTGATTTTAGTGGTCCTAGACCAAAAATTAATTTTACGCAACAGACACAACAAGTTTAATGTCTTCACTAAGAAAGTTTGAAGATAGAAAGAAAAAGACCATGAATATACACTGTATGTATTTTTCTATTCATCTACACTTTTTCTATGAAGAAAACTAATGTATACTCCAATAGGATCTAAGGACTATCTGCCATGTGGATCATATGTAATAGTCATAATGATAGTTTTGGCTCAGTTTTCAGTATATTTTCTTGATTTTTCCAAGATGGAATTTTAGCCAGATTTTTAAAATTTAAGATTGTGGGCAGATTTTGAACAAATTATATCTAGCTATTATCAGGGCTAGTGAGGGGACAATCAAAACACTGTCTGTCACGGGTCTGGAACTGTGGGAGTAACCTTTGTCCTACACTTAGGAAAAGCATCTTGGACTCTTGTTCTCCTATCATACATTCATATGTTACTATTTCAGTCCTTTGAAAGTTGGGCTCCTTGGTACATTTAATATCTTTGTGAATTAAACCTGCTACAGTAAAAAAAGCATTACCTGTTAGATACTGTGATACAGATTCTGTTTCATATAGGCAATTTTAAAAAAGCATACCCTGCCTTGAATTAAAAAAAAGATGCTAAAAAATTGACCTGATAGAGAAGTATCCTTGACAGTGAGAAAGAACACTATAAAAGTAGTAGGTATTGCTAAGGTTCTGGTGAGGCATAAAAGAACTCTGATAGTCAGCTATATCAGGATATGATTTATTGTAATCATAGTTTATCATCCAGTGGGTATATTAGACTTATCAAAACCAGAAATCTGAATTCATCTTCTTTCCTCTGTGGTGCTTGGATAATGCTCTGTAGCAATGTGTATTGAAGAGAGAGATAACACCACAATACATGTGTTGCATAGCTTAAATTATTACAAAGTGAAAGAACAAATTTTGACCGTCTTTCTTCATTGTTTCTAGATATTACTTTATATGAAACTTTCAATTCAGTGATGACTATTATATGTTGATGTCCAAGACAAGAATACAAGTATGAGTCTGAGAGTGAAGATTTTTCTTAAAACTTGTATCTGACCATTTTCTTAAAATATTAAGGTTTAGTGACAATATGCTGATTTTGAAGATAAATCAGTTTATACTATGTAAGAACTTCTTTTCCATTTGGCCATTAAAACTGTATTTCCTATTACATCATCTGTAAGATAAATAGTGACTATGTGACAGGCTCAAGTATACCATAAAGCCTGAAAAAGAAACAAATTTCTAGAACCTTCAAAATATATGTGCTAGAAAACTAGATAAATCTAAACAGCTCAGCAACAGGTTTCCATATCAATAACTTAGTCTTCAGATTTTAATAGCTTCAGTGATCTAGGGAAATAGACTATATCCAACAAAATACAAGTTTATAGCTCAGTGGATGGAGATTCAGGCTTCCATTATAAATAAATGGCATTGAATTAAATTGCCCTAGCCTCTTACTGCACAGCACCATCTGACTCTGACACTAATAAAATATTACTACTTTACCTTGCCCTTTGTACCAACAGCAAAAGCATATATTGCCAGCAACAACTAATTTGCCCCAGGGAACACTGGGTTCTTTCTAAACTGAAGTACACATGAATAGAGGTGGGCTGATCATTTGCTTTCCCCATTAATTTCCAATGCAAGGAATACTAGGTTTTGTGGCAGAAGGATGGTAATTTGAATAACTGAAAGGTCATCTTATCGAACCATTTCTGCTTCTTTGATCTAATGATTCCCATAAATTACATAATAGGTGCTGATTTACAATATGCAGCTTGTACTGAGCATACCATGTTTTATTTTGTTTTAGGAATAAAATATGAAAAAGTAGCATGAAAGACTTTAATTTTTTAAATTAAAATATCTTAACCACTGACAAAAAGACATATGGTCCCTAATTTAGTAAATGTTTTGCAGAAGATTATGACATAAGATAGAGATTTTCAATAGTGGCTTGAAGATGGGTAGACATACACATTAGTTTACACAGGTATTCAGTGTCTTGGACTTTCAGCATTACAAAGCTCCAATTGGCACATTTGGTAAAATTATAAAGGATGAACTAAAGTACTCACAGGCACATGCTGATCAACGTTCTAACATCAGTGTATGTTTTAAGTATAATTAACATAGAAACACCATTCCTATTATTGTCATGCAATAAATATGTTATTTGACTTGTTTGGTTTACTTAGTTGCCAAGTTAAAAACCTGTGTATGTATATACGTGATGAGGAAAAATACTGTTCTGCAGCTCTTTAATCTCTTACAACTTCAAAATACACTACATAATTATTGCAAAATTGTGATATGTTATGTCCAAAAGTCTTGGTGACTTCACAGGCAATGTGCTTTCAAAATCAATGCCGAGAAAAAATTTTCTCTGTGAGTTCCTCTGTCCTGCTGGAGTGGGTTTGATATAAGCTAAGAATATGTTACAAATTGTCTGCCATTGGGATTGGGACACTTTATGTGTTTCATAGTGTTATATCTGAACTATAAGAGAAGTTAGGCAAGCACTAGATGACTACATGACTGGTCTGATAAAGTAAGGTTGCTACATACATAGACTAGGATCCCAGAGAGTTTTGCCATTCAAAATTTAATTAGTTAATGGCATTTCTAACCACAGGACGTTATGATTTTCATATTTTAGTTATGACTGACATTTTAAAATTGAGGAAATTTTTGTGCTTGTGCTCTATAATTTTTTCCCCATGGCACCTGTTTCTGGTCACTTCCAGAGAGAAGAATTTGGGTAAACATATTCCTCTTCAGCATTGAGGAAGTATTTAAATTGTGTTTAATCCATTTAAGAAAACTATTGAATTACTTTTATAACCTTTTAAATACGCTGATTGTTACCGCTCAAAGACTGCACAGTTTATCTAAACTGCGAAATAGTAGACTGTAAGACTGAAAATATTAAGTTTTTCCCTGTTCTGACACTTTCCCCTTGCTCTCACTTCATCCTTCAGAAACTCTCCTGTTGTTGGGCACCCCTACACTAGAAATACACTGTAAGAAATTAGTGTGTGATACAAGAAAAGTAGTGTCTTTATACAGATAAAACTCTTGCAGGAAATCTGCAGTTTGCCTTGTAATTGTTAATTGTACCACTTCGAATAAAACAAGTTCTCTTTGTGAAGTGCAATTTGGTGATATGACTTTATCTTTGCTAAAAGTTTCTGTCATGCACAGATCACCCCTTATCCTTCCTCAGATCAGCATTGCTGTTATGGTTGTGAAAAATAAAACAAAATACCGCAATTCTAAATTTTCATCATAACTGATGCAATATTCAGAGGGATCTAAAAAATGTGGATGATTTGGCTGATGTTTTCTCAGTAAGATTTTTGCTCAGTCATTTAATGATGCTGTATATACTGCATGGTTTGAACCCAGTAACCCAACTACCAGAAAAAAAGGATGTTCATATGACAAAAACGGTCATGCATACTTTTAATACAGTCATAGCAATAAAATCAGTGCAACATCAACTTAACAATGCTGAACTGAAGCCATGTATCTTGGTGACCTCTAAAAATATGCATACAGCATTAGGAGACTGGGCATGATTTACTCACTATTCAGTCAGATTTTGCAACCTTTACTGACCTCAGTTTAGTTACAGCTAAAGAAACCCTGATATCTCTGCTAGGTAGTCTACCACCTTTCTGCTCTGAACTGCAGGGCAAGCAAATCTCTTGGTGTCTGGAAAGGCCACTTCCAGTTCCTAGTGTTTGTTGTTCAAGAAAGACTTTTATTCTCTTTGTTGCAATTAACTTGGTTTCCTGCTTTATGAGATTCTCTCTGTTGGTGCTCTAAGTCTTAAAGAAATCTCCTCATAAACATGATCAAAACTATTTTATTCATAACTATAGTTCATCTGATGAGCTTTCTTGATCATAACTCCCCTTGTTTAGAAACAAACAAAGCTATTCTCCCAGAATCACTTCTCTCCTTCCCTTCAGAAGTAATCATATCTGTCAGCCTCTTTGCTTAGCCACTGAGAAAACTCACCCCTTGCTGTTAGTAACTTTAAATTGAATTGCAATACAGAATACAAAATATAAAGCCTCAGATAAAAAAACCTGGCTGCAATTATAATCACACACAAAAAAGAAAAAAAACACAAAGGGAGACTTTTAAAGCTGAGTGGCAGAAAAGCAAAATAAAACAAAAACCAAATCAAAGATAACCCAGTTATGAACAAAACACTCCATGTGTCTTCTAACTCATAAGGTTCATTAGGCACATTATGAAATATGTTAATGTGGACGTCTGTTGTGCTTAAATATTTGTTGAAGCAGTGATGATATCCTCATACTGTTTGTAACTTTTATCTGTTTATCTTTCAATTACAAGAAATTAGGGTGAAATGGGGGAATAAAAGCTTGGTGAAGCATAAAGACGTCTTGAGTTCTAGTTCTCTACCTGCTACCCACCTTTGCAAGTAATTTTTTTTGTGCTCTGTATCACGTGGGAATTATACATGTATTTTGTGGATTAATTATGTGAAAATTCTGAGGTATACTTTCTGAACACATAGAGTGCGATGTAAAAATTAAGACTCAGTTCCACACAAGTGTTTAAGCACTTAACACAATTTTGTAAGCAAAAAATTAAGTGCCTAGTTCACATTTTGCAATTCTGACTTTTTGTGCTTGTTTGAATTTTTTGTATTTCCATTAATCAAGCAGTTGTTGCTTGTAGAATGTGTTAGGGAACAAATTCACATGGTGGCAAGATTTTTTCAAATGTTGCAGTTTATTATAACTATATTTTCAATTTTGTACAATGCATTTTCCATCTCAAGATCTTATGTAGCTTTCTGTTAACATAAGTAAAAATGTCTAAGAAAATGGAAGCCTTTATTCCTAAAGTTGCATTGCTCTTTAGGTGTACATTTTTAATTGCAATTATTACTCTAGGGAGCACTAAGCTTGTAAAGGTTTTGGTTTGGTGGTTTTAGCTGCTTTTTGTTGTTGTTTTGGTTGTGATTTTTTTTGCTCAAAAAAAGAATTCAATTCATCCATTTTTAGTCTACAGAAGTAATTACTTCTACAAAAGGACTGAGGCCCATCGTGAGTGCTATGAATAGAAGAGATTTCTTTGTAACTGCATACAAGGAAAGAACAAGGCGTGGTGAGAGACTGGTTTGATACATTTACAACCAGAAGTTTCAATTCTTCAGCCTTTTGCAGACTGTTCAGATTGCAACAACACCTTGAGTGTTATTACTCCATCACTATGCAAAGGTTTCATTCAGCTTCCAGACGGACAGGCCTTTATGGCCATTGTCCAGTCACATGTGGGAACTGTTGCCATGTGAACCAAATATATATGTAATATACTGCTATGATCGAGGGAACAAGCCATTAAGTAAAAATGAATTCCCAGATTTTTTCACAGATAAACAAACATCATGCTGAAGACCTTAATGTTGTATTTGATACCTCTAACACAGAAAATAACCTCCAATAATGGCATCATCTCAATTTAGAAGGTAAAATAAAGAAGTTACTTGTCATTCAACAATTAGTTTGCATCTTGAAAAGATTATTCTGGCTCTCACAAGTCACAGGAAACAAACACACAATAAAAAGGCAAGAAATGGAAGAATAGATATGAAAAACAATCATACAGATAAAAAACCATTGTGGGACTACTGGTTCTTCATTACTCCAATCAATTAAATTTTAGCAAATAATGAGTGGATATTGAATTACCTGTTGACAACTTATTTGAAAATATGATTATAAGAATAAGACCTGTTATAATTAGTGAAAAAAAATCTTCTGCGAAATAAACTAACTGAATAAACTTAAGCATTGATTCCAAACCTACAGTCCTGTATTGTTTCTTAAATACACATATTTAAATTAACAATATTTTAACAATCTTGACAGCAAGGTTGAGGATTATACGCAACAAAAATGTAAAGAGTATATGTTTAATGCTTTTAGCATCTATGTTGCTGTTTTTAGTAGAAACTATTAAAAAGTCTATATAATTGCCATTTGGCTTAGCTTGGGTCTAGTCCGACACACATGGAAGAGAAGGAAGAGGTCTTTTTCTCACCAGCTTTCCAAAGATTCTGGGGTTTTTCTTGTTGTCAAACTTTTGTAATTGTTAAGTGGAAAAGAATCAGTTAAAAGGCTTTGGCTTAAGACAGCACAAAACCACCAGGGAAATTCATGGATACTAGAGAAGCCTCTTGATCCATATAATACAGTCAATAAGGCTGAGACTCCCAAGGGGGGGTCTTAGAGTCCTTGTTTTCAGCTTTGTGCCTGTGATGCCTTTTGGACTAATACCATGTGTTTCAGAAGCTCCTGAAATCATGAGGGACTTGGCATCACAGAAGAGGATCCTTCATAAAAAATTAGTGGAGGCTCATTTGATTCCAGGCTATAAAGCTGATAATATCTGAGGGTTTCTGATCTCACATATATTTTTAATAGGGACTGAAGAAGAACTGCTTGCAAAGCTCTCTTACTATAGCTGTTCTGTGGGGTTTTTTAAAAATCAAAAAAAGGATGAAATGAAAAATTATTTTAGAAGTCTGAAACTTGAGACTTATAACAAACCTTTTTTTAAAAAAAAGTGCTAAGGCACTATGAAGCAGTGTATCTTCTTAAAGGATATCACAGTTTCACATTTTTACATAAATATGTTTTAATTCAGAACCATTCACTTTTTTTTACTTGCTCAAACTTGCTGCACTGCAGTGTTGTGCAAGTTTGTAATTTAACACTGGTAAATCTTTTCAAATGCTAACTTTGTCATTTAAACACAGATATGCATTTCAGTTTGAAAATGTAATGATCACAAAACCCAGAAGGATCTCATTTAGATGAAACAGCGCTGTAGAAGTCAGGCACAATTATTTGCATAATCATTTAGAATTCATTATTTTTGTGTGTGTTTGTTTACCCACTGAACAGTTCTGGCAACTAAGCAACCAAGTACAGATGCCTGATTTCAGTGCAGCAGTCTACTCATGGATCTACCATTTCCAATTCTACTGGTGGAGCTTCTATGGAGTGTAACAGAAATGTTGTTTAAGTCATGCAGTCTGGGAACAAAACCAAGGCAGTTAAGACCCATGATTACGATCTGTGACGGAGGTTTCTCTTTCAGAGGTGTTTTCAAACTTACACTTCCGACAAAAGGCAGTTCATGATGTATCACAAAATATATCTAGGATGACTCAAACATGTCCATGTGCAGAGAAGGGGTTAGTATTTCCCAATGAAATAATTCCAAAATTGCTTGGCACAGGATGTTTTCAGAGTGCTTCCAGGTCACAGATTTGCTGTGTAGTCTCTAGTTTCTTTCCAATTTCCGTCTGTCCTAGTACTAGAAAGGGAGTCTTTGGTTCCAGACCTGTATTTTTTACTCCAAGACAGCCTGTCACTGTTGCAGTTAAATGAAACTTGAAAGGAATTTAAAATGTGGACTTTTAAGCCTCTGCATTCTTCATTTTCAAAGTAATTTCTCTGAATCAAGGGTCCTCCCCAGATCATAGGATGGCTACAGCATTTGTCCTGAAAAACACTCATCTGGGGAGCATTTTGTGAGTGTTACAGCTAATTTGTTTTGTTTAATCTGTATTGCAACTGTCGGTGTTTCTTTACACAAAAACTATCCATTTGGAATGTATTTTTTAGGCTCCTTTTGATTTGTTTCAGTGCACCAACAAGAACATCTGTACAAAATATCCTTTTGTTATGGTTTATGCTTACTACCCTACAATGTCTGTGAAGAGAAGAGCTGGTTTTGTTTCTTTTAAATAACATTTTGATTTTTTTTTTCAGTAAATAGAGCCAACTTTTTAGGAAGACAATTTCTTTTTCCAAAGAAGAAATGTTTTCTGTATTATCTCTAAGTGCCTTAATTAGTGCAATGCAGTCTGTTCATAAACAGCTTTCTCTCTTACCAATGAAATAGATAAACACTTAAAATTTTAATGTAGCCTAAAAGCATCTTTATATTTTTACTAATGTCTGGTAAGGATAATGTTCTTGTATGAAATTAGCATTATGAAATAAAAAATTATATGCAATTGTTCAACATTGTCTTATGTCTTCTTAACTGTTAGAACACTAAATCTGTATTTGACAAGTAGGTAAGACACAGTAATTAAACTTTTCTTTAGTAAAAGAAAACAGAAGATTATTAAAGATTAAACTAATACCTTTAAGTACAAACATTTATCAAAGCAATGTAAGTAGGAGAGGTCTTTTGTTTCTAATCCAGGCTGGGTTTGGTCTCTGTTCTCCCTTAATAGGGTAATTTACATTTCTCCAGGTGTTGAGAGAACATAATACTTAAATGTAGATTACTAATAAGAACAGGCAGTCACAACAGATCAGCTTGTATAGGGGTGATATGAAGAAAATAATTTTGTTCAGGCCCACTGGCTGAATAACAGAATCTTTACAGTTAAAGAATTTGATTTCTGTGAAAGACCTTGATCCATCATGAAACCTAACCTTGCTACAGCAGTTTTACTCATCATACTGCAGTTACATGGGGAGAAGCAAGGTGCAGAAGGGAGGCTGGAGGACATTCCTTGGTTAATTAACATTAGTAATTTTACATGGAAATAATGGAATTACATTACAAATACTTAATACAACAATCTTGAACTTCCCCACTGTGACCACTTTGAAATGTTAGGCGCTGATTATTTTTTCACAGAACATCCTAATGAAATAACTTGATCGATAATCCTTCCTCAAACTATGTATCATGATGGGACGACCTGCTCTTGCTTGATACTTCAGGGTAGCTATCAGGTTAAATTTACCAGTGGATTAAAGGTGAATTTATTTACAATTGCAAATGACTTCACTTTGAATTTTGGTTTCATCAAAGGTAAGAAATCTCTGAACACAGGAGTCTGCAATGACTTATGCAAAACTGAAAATACAAGCCTGGCTGTCACAGCATTAGGCTTCTGAATTCTTGACTTATCAGTAGATAATTTTTAGGAAGCACAGGGAAAGTGTCCTAGATAGCAAATGTGAGTGACCAATTATAAGTAAAGTGCAGACTGAGAGCTTCGTAAATGCAAGTAAATGACACAGAGAGGAGTTCTAACTTTGATACCTTCCCAGCTGCCATGTCTTTAATATTATGCTAAATGATATTATTTTCAATAGGATAATTTAAATACAAGGCATTAGTTCTGTTTGACTGGATTATTTCTGTGTTCCCAGACATTAATATAAGTACCAAATCCATTGGTTGTTTTTTGGATATTTTCCTCTCTTAACCTAGCCTTTGCTATCAGTAGGCTGATAATCTTTGTCCACAATGAATTACATTGTTCAGAGGTGTTGATCATTCTAGAAAAGTGTAAAAGGGATTTTGCTGGCTTATTGATGCTGGTTTCCCTATTAACCTCTTTTTGAATTAATGAGTTGGGACAGCTCTCTTGACAAAAGATTTCAGATGTATAGAGTAGCTATGAACCAGATATGCCTGGCTTCTGATTCCTTATTTGTATTTCAAGCAATATACAATTTCATAAGGCATTTGGGGAATATACTGGAATAATTAATAAATCCAAAGGAGCTGTGATCTGAAAATATATTGCATAGATAGAAAAATGACTACATGTATCAAGCTAAATATTAGATTTATTTGATTTATTCCTTCAGCTGAAGTCCGCATATTAACAGTTTTCTGTTTTTGAAAGTGGTGCTGCTGACTTAATGAGCACATCCAACTGTCAGTAAGTTTTATCATTCTATATTGCATATATAAAGTTGTGTGCCTGATTTGAACTTCAGAAAGTTTAAGTTCAATTTTTTTGAGTAATTAAAAGTAAAAAAAACAAAACAATTATTCCTTGTGGCCATTGAATCACTGCCATTTTTGTCTGTACTGCAGTCAGGATTGCTTCTCCTGGCTTGCTGGTTGCTTTTTGCTTTTGATATTCTTAGATATAATCAGACAGAACTGTATGGCTTACAATCAGAACCCTGTCTTGTGACAGTTTGCCTTAACCATGTATTTTGCAGGGTGTTCACCCTTACAGTCCTGAAAAAGGGGAGACAGCAGGGACAGCTGAACTCAGCCGACCAAAGGGGTATTCCACACCCTATGGAGTCATGCTTGGAAAGAGTGGGGAACCCTTGGAGTGATGTCATTTGTCTACCCAATTCACAGTTGCGTGTGATGGAGCCCTGCTTTCCTGGATATGGATGAACATCTGCCTGCCCATGGGAAGTGGTGCATGAATTCCTTGTTTTGCTTTGTTCAGGCATACAGATTTTACGTCCCCTGCTAAAGTGTCTTTATCTCAATCCATGAGTTTTCTCGTCCTTCTAATTCTCTTCCCCATCACTCTGTGGGGGAGTGAACAAGCAGCTGGGTGGTGTTTAGCTGCCAAATGGATTAAGCCATGACATCAAGCTAAATATTTTTACCTCATGTATAGTGTAAGTTTATTGTTCTTTAGAATCCAAATTAATTCCTTTCACTCCAAATTTCTCCTTATGTCACAACCCACAACTGGTGAAGACTTCATCTGATAAATTCCTGCTATTGAGATGGTTGTTAGTAAGCAAACTTCAGGACTTTTTGTGAAACAACAAAATTTGACTACAAAAAATGTTAATTGCTTTTCTCTAAAGCAAAAGTTGAAATATATAAACTTTAATGCACTCTGTTAGTTACACAAGATACTGCTGCATTCTTCTATGGATAAATTTTTCTGTGTAGACATATTGCTAATATCTAATTGTTGAGAAAAATTCTCGGTCATTTTATAAACTTGAAATAGTTGAATGTATTGAGAAATAGCATCACCTGAGAATCCCCTTGCACTAAACACTGTTACTTATCAAAGTTTAGATTTAATATTTGCTACATTTTAATAAGGGTTTTTTTTCTATTGCAATCAAAATGTTTTTATGGTGATTCTGTGAGATGCGACGTACATAGATCTTACAATTGCTCTTTATTCTAAGTAAAAGATCTCGTCTTTGGGAAGTTTCTATTATCTTTAGCCCATTGAAGCAAAACTATGTTTACTAATTCCCTAGATGAAGCAGGATGAATTACAAATAGGAGACCAAAGAGAACACTCTATAAATACACTGAATTCCTTTGGGTACCTCAGTCCATTCTCTTCAGTTTAGCACATTGTCTGCAAACATCAAAGAAGTGCTGTACGTTTCCAAGTCTGTTGGATGATTAGCAAATTTAATTTTACAGTTTTGCTTGCATGTTGGCCTTCAGTATTCTCGAATGGAAAAGCTACTGTACATTTTCAGAAGTTTTCCTCCATAAAGGTTGGATGCAGACAGTCTCAATATCTTAAACTTTTGGAAGGTGATAGAAGTCTGATAAAGATGTTAATCATAATTTTGGATATCATGGTGGTGGGCCACAAATAGTTTAAAGAGGGAGGACTGGACAAGAGCAGTCTTCTTTGTTATAGTGCTGTTTTATTCACTTAGCTTCATCTACCATTGTTCTTGTCGGTTTTCCCCTTAGGGCTGAGCAAACAATGAGTACAGGAGGACAAAGATAAGCTGTCATCCCTCCACCAAAAAGCAGGTAATATATGAGGGATTAGGCAGAGCACCCTGGACAGTCTCACTACCAATGGCCAGAGTTCTTACTCATGCCAATCAGCAACACACAACAATCTCACTGAAAAATGTTTAAATGTCTTCTGTTCTCAAATGAAGAGCATAAAAATAGACTTGGGGGAAACAAAATAATCTCAAGGGACAGTAACTGAAAAGAAAAGGGAGAGAGTGAGTGTTGCACTACTGAAGATGGAAAATATAGGAAGGCCAAAGTGTGGCACCAAAGAGACCATTCCTAGTGTGACTATTCGTATCAGCCAGTGCATAAGAAAGTGTCAAGAAGGGTCTTTGTTCTGACACAGTGTGGCTGTTCTAGTTAGGGTTTCCCTTTGGATAGTGAAACTTGACTCTTGAACATAAACACTTTTCAGTAACTGGCCACCATCCTCTGAAGTCCTTTGATACAACTAGGTGTGTGCCAAGTCTAAAACAAAGTTTGAAAATAGGTCAGTTGAGGGAGGAACTTTTGCAATCTGAAACAGATAAATTGCATCTTGGTGCCAGAACTCCTTTGCTTTCCTCATCCAAATCAAAAATCCAAATTATTTAGAATGGGAGAAAAAGAAAACCATGTAGAATCCTTAGAATTCTGTACATTTTAAAGTGTGGAATATTGGAAAATTCTTCATCTTGTCATCTTTGTCTTGCCAGGAGAAATTGTACCATCACAAATTTTTCTTTAATAAATTTCCTCCTTGAATTTCCTCCTTTTGCTATATTTCTGACTTCAAATGTAAGCTTACTTAAAAATGCAATGTTTTTTTCTTAGATATTTTACTCTGTACCCATACCATGCTTCTTCTGAATGCCATTGTGCTAAAGCCAGAGTATTGAACAAGCTATTATTTATATATTCAAGCCTGTACATGAGAACGACCCAGAAACTGAGAATCACCTGATTTTTTTCACCCTTTCTTCCTCTAAAACAGATATCACTAGAGCTGATGATTTCAATTTTGCTATCTTCATTTCATCTTTGCCTATTTCTTTTTAACACAAAACTTCAGCATCAGATTAAAAAATTCCCTTCTCTCTTTAGATCCATTTTACCTTTACTAATTAACATTATTCTAGTTTTTTATGTTTCAGAGGAGATCTCAAGAGCTGCGTACTTTTTTCCATCTTGGAAAACTACTACAATGCTCAGATGCAATTAAGATACCAGCCTTGAGGCAGGACAACTTGCTCACTGAAAACCAATGTCCCACAAACCATTCATTTGACCTAGTTCCTGTTTTAAAAAATAATTCTAGGAGATTGATTTGCAAGATATTTTTTCTAGTGCTTATTATGAAATAATTAGTAAAAAATGAAATCCAGACCAATTATGAATTCATCCAGTACCTTCAATATGAAGGAGTTTTGCTTTAAATTCAGAGGCTGAATTTTGAAACATAAATCTCTCTTCCTCGTCCTGCTGCCACCCTCCATGGTAACCAGTTCCTCCTTTTTTCATCCCAAATAAGCTGTTCATATTTACTAATATTTTTAGCCTGCCTAGGCAAACAAATGTCAGCTCAAATTAATGCCCAGTCCTCATGGATATTATCATGTACTTTGTTTCTATAGATGTGCTTTCAAGCACAATACCAGCATACTGTGTGTAGGTTCTTTGGTAAAACGGGTTCTATCTATTTGTACAGTGTTAAGTTACTTTTTGCCACAATACATTGGTTTAACAAGAACGTATATCATCTGTGAAACTGCAGGTGAATAGGGCAGATGCATCCTTGGAAAATTCATGTAGGTATATATAAATAAGTAATATTTACATATATTTACTCATCTATTGTTCTGGGGTTTTTTTTTTTGGTTTGTTTTTTCTTTTTTTATTTGGTCAAACTATTCCAGTTCTGTGCTTTCTTGAGACTACACCCAATACAGACTGAGGTTAACAGAGAAATTAATATTATTTCAATGGAAAGAGATCAATTCCATACAGTGTGAAACCTAGAATCTCCATTTTAATTGAGCAGCATTACCCATTAATTAAAGCTTTGGAACTCTTTTTTAAGTATGAACAGATATTTTTTATTAGTTTATTTTCCATTTCCTGCCTACACGGTATTAATGCTTGACCTTTCTTGTCTATTTGTGTTCTTCTAATTTTTCTCCCTTCTGTTGTCTTTGCTAGGCTTATTTTTTTTCATTTGTTTAATTCATTTAATTCTCCTCCTTTTTCTTTTTTTTTTCCTACATTCCAGTTTGGTTTTCTGAGATGTTTAAAAGCCTAGTACTTGAGGTTCTGACAACTGTAGTTAGTGTCAGCTCTCTTTTTCTTCTTGTGCCGAACCAGCTTTTAAAAGCCACACAGGCTCTCTCAGCAGGTGACTGCTGACTTGTACTGCTGGAAAATCATGTCTTTCCAGACAGTCAATGCCAGAGGAGGAAAGCTGCCTTGTGGCAGTTTTAATGACCTAAATTGAACGGGTACAATTGGGTGAGGAAGGCTTGTGCATTACACAGCTGATTAAGAATTGCATAATCTATAATTCTACTGCACCAGAGACTGCCAAGTGACTCCTCATGTCAGTAAATGAGGACAATATATTTAGCAGCATGGAAATTCACACTTGAGGCTGTTTCTCAGTGTTTTATAGTTACCATATTTTTCACCAAAATTTATTCTATATGAGCAAATAAAAGGATAACAAAAATGTATATTTTAAAGTCAGGAGAGCACCAAGTTGCCATTTATCTTTATTTTCTGATAATAAATCATTGGCATTTTATTCCCATGGTACTAATTAAGAGTGTTCTAAAGAACTGACTTAAGTCATGACTCAGTAGCTCTCAAAGCAGTCTACTGGGGAATATCCTCCAATTTCAAAATATAGTTTAGATTTTTTTTACTTTTCTACAAAGAAGAAAGATTTTTAAAGATTCCTAAACTATGAGGTACATTATCAGAGTACTTAGGCTACATTCGGTCATGTTGTTAGTGCACTTAGGTTCTTCCTTATTCTCTTTTGACCATGATAGGAAAGTTTCTTAGATGGGAAAGCTCACCTGTACAAAAGGCGAGCATGATACTGGAAGAGATGTATAGATAGGGATAGGGATGAGGGATTTTGGCTGAGTTACACTGCATGGGATATTTATATGTTTACAGAGGAGTAAGAGAGAAAAAAACAAGTTTCTCAAAAAATTTACAGCTTTATTTCAATTCTACAGAAAAGGAATATAAAGAGTATTTTTTAACTGAGAGAAACTGTTCTTCCTTTGCTAGTCCTTTCCTGCCATGTAGGGCAGATTGCTAAGTTACATGCTCATAGTACTGAAATCCCTATCCAGCCCTTCTTATTCAAGCAGAGCTGTCACTGATTTCAATGGCAATTCTGCCTGATTAAAGAGAATTGAATAGAGCCCTGAAGCAGTGGTGTTTTGTCCTTGTCTTTGCACTTCTGGCCCTTAACCATTACTTTTAAAGAGCTTGAAGCAATACTGGCACCAGCAGTGTTTCAGGTGAACAAGCAAAAGAATAAAAAACAATATTATGAGCTTTTTCAAGTAAGTGCTACTACAAGAAAAGCCAGGGTGTATCATATTGAAATTATGGAAAAATGAAGGACACATAGAAATTTTTTTCAACTTTCTGTGGTGTTTTAAATACATAAACCATCAACGTATCATAAAAATGTGTAAGCTTTGTTACTGCTTCTATTTATATTCATGCAAATATGTTAAGTGAAACAGCAGGCATATGCTTATTCCAAGGTTATAACCATTGCATTGCTAAATCCATTCCAATATTGGCAGACATTAAAAATATGACTAGTTATTTTTTTAATTGCCACACCAGAATTACTAAATAAAATGTCAATTACACTGTTTTATATAAAGAGCTGAGGCAGGGATTCTTAGATTTAAGAGCAAAATTCTTCACAGTATTAAATGGGAAATTTGATTGAATAAAGGTCTGAATTTAACTTTTCAATATTTGAACACAAAGCAGTGGGATTGATATGACCAAATATAAATACATATATTGGAGTCCAGCACTCTATAGTCTTTTTGTAGTCAAATAAAAAATAATGGCTTTTAAGATTAGATTAATGCAATTTAAGTCTCTGCTTTCAGCTAGAGATATCACTATATGTACAGAAGGGAGACTATCCTGACTATTACAGAGATGAACCATGTACTTTCAATCAGATGAACGTATTTAAAATACATGTGTTGCTATATGTAAGTGCAGAATCATAACTAATGGACATGATTTCATCTTGGACAGTAAGACTGTTAAAAAAAAAATAATCTAACCTGGTTATCCCTCGTCCTCTTCTTCCACTTCTCAGACAACTGAAGCTCAGTCTTAGAAGTCCCTGGCACAGGAGTTTCCGTGTCCCAGATTTTACCTTATATTGATCTCCCTCAGGCCAGCTCTTATTTATTGGTCAAACTACTGTTCTTGTCCAAGTACTGTTCTTGTCATCTGCTTTATACATTAAAATTATACACTTAAAAATGTGTATCAGTGTTTTCAAAACAAAGCTATGTCTATTATTTAAATCAAAAGATAGAAAAGACATAAAACAAAGAATCGAATAATCAGAATCCTGTGCACATTCTTCCTGGTTCTTTTTTTCTTCTAAGTAAGTATATTAAAAAAATCTCCTTGGTAACATATCTGCTTGCGGACATCAAGACAAATCTATCACTCCTTTTTTTTTCCCAATCCCAGCCTATTTCCTCTAATATACATTCAGATTTACCTTGAATACTTTGTTCAATGCTCTCTTTCAGGCAAGGGCCTCTTAGACATATCTGTTCTGTTTAGACCAGAAGGATAGATCAAAGGTCCTGATTCTGGAAGGTGATAGAGAGCTATTTTGACAGAATGAAACTAAATAGAAAATAAATTTCCCACAGGGATGCCTTATTCCCTCAACAGTTTTCCCTTTGTTATAAGGATTGAAGGTGATAAAACAGAACCTAAATGAGCTAGATGTGCTTCATACATTCAGTAAGGAAGATATCAATTCAATCTATCTGGTATTCCAATAAATCCTACACTGAGACCACCTGACTTTTTCTAATATTTGGAAGATTTAGCAAAATACTGAATTCTGGCCTTGTGTTCTCCTCCCATAGGTTTTTTTTGGATGGCTTGATGATCCCATCAGATTAAGCCATCACAACTTAATTTATTCCCACCTTTATTTTTAATGCACTAATTTTTTAGCAAACCCAGAAAAAGAAAAGAATAACTCACTCATTGCAACGTGGATTCATGTTCCCCAAATCATATAACCATTCACAAAGCTGGTTGCAATTTATAGACTGGTGTGTTGTGGGTAACAATATTTCTACTAGAAGAATGTTTCTGTGTAGCACCCAGCAGAATACAGTTAATAATGCATAGCTTAGGATTTTGAATAATTTTAGTAAAGGAATAATTTTAGCACCATAAACTTACTTGAGATGAGTTTTCCCCAACAGATCTTCTTTATGGCTCTGCTCATAAACTCATAAACTCATTACCTATCTTATTGACATACCTGTCTTTCTTTTCATAGTAAATATAAAGCAAAATGAAGTAAATTTAAAAGTTGCTTTCCTAAGTGAAAAACTCCGAGGTGTTTACAGAAAGCATTCTAAAAAGCTCTTTCAATTGAAACTTATATAATACACCTAGTTTGACTGGAATTTGTTTTAGAGATTTGGCAAAAACCTGCGCATTTCTGATCTTCTCCTTATGTTCTCCTCATGATTACATTATCTCTTTCCTCTGCTTGATTCCTTTTGACTTTTTTTTTCTCCAACCTGGTTCACCAAGACTGTATCCTGAAGAATATACTTGATAGAAGTAATATTTCCTTAATTATACTGAAAAAATTTATCATCTGCTTCACCTTACACTTGTATTTCTCTTTCACAGACAGAAAATGCTGGCAGTTCAAGACATCCCATATTCAAACTCTTGTCCTTTTCCTTCTCAATTTTCAGCTGACAATTCTACTGACAAAAAATTCTGTATATTAATCACAAAGTGTGTGACTTTATATCTGTACTACATATATTTAATTTAATTTCTGTTACTGTGGTTCTCAAGGTCATCAGGTTCTTTCTTTATTATTTCTAAGCACTGCTTGATGATGTTTCCAACATAGTGTCTTTGGCAAACTTCATTATTATGTTTCTAATATCCATGCCAATGTCACTAATGAAAATATTTTTAAAAAGTGATCTCTGAGCTGATCTTGGATTTGCTGGTAGCCAGTCTAACAGTTTTCTGTTTTATTTTTTTTTATTTGCATCCTGTCTCTTGCAAGCTGTCTATTCACCTTACAATTCCTCTTAATCAAAATTCATGTCTGGCCTTTTCCCCCATGTAATATTTCCAGTGTTGTGCCGCATTAAACTCGACTGAATCATCAAATCACAGAACTGCTTGGGTTGGAAGGGATCTCTGGAGATCATCTGGTCCAACACCCCTGCCAAGGCAGGGTGACCCAGAGCAGGTGACACAGGAATGCATCCAGGTGGGTTTTGAATATCTCTGGAGAGGGAGACTCCACAACCTCCCTGGGCAGCCTGTTCAGGGCTGTGCCACCCTCAATGTAAAGAAGTTCTTCCTCATGTTGAGGTGTAATTTCCTGTGTTTTAGTTTATGGCCTATACTTTCTATCCTGTTACTGGGCACCACTGAAAAGAGTCTGGCACCTTCCTCTAGGCACTCACTTTTGAGATGTCTGTATGTATTGATGAAATCCGCTTTCATTCTTCTTTTCTCCAGACTAAACAGGTCCAGGACCCAAAATCTTTCCTCATAAGAAAGGTGCTCCAGACTCCTTACAACCTTTATGGCCCTCCAGTGAACCCTCTCCAATAGCTCCTTGTTTTTCTCAGACTGTGAAGACCGGAATTGACACGGCCTCCAGATATGGCCTCACCAGGTCCAATTAGAGGGAGAGGATCACCTCCCTCGACCTGCTGGCCACACTCTTCCTGATGCACCCCACAACACCATTGACCCTCCTGGCCATAAGGGCACACTGCCAGCTCAATTTCATACTGAAATTCAGGCGGATTGTGTTCATCAACTTCCTTTTCCTTCTCCTTTTCCTTTCCTTCCTTCCTTCCCCCATGTAACAATGACTTTATGGAAGAATTTGGTGATATTAATCTGTCATAGTTACACATTTTCCCAATTTCTGTATTCCTCTGGATATTAGCCTCTTCTTCAAAGTCTTCTTAACAGTCCAGGAGTTTAAGTCCTACTAAGACCAAACATACAGACATCTAATGGCTCAGATCATAATTTTCTTGATTGAAAGAGAAGACACAAAGTTTTCAGGGTCTCCAATACCTTCCTGAGATCATGAAATTGCAAAAAAATCATCTGCTATTCAGACTTAAATTCCAGTTTTCTATCACCTTTATGACTTAAGCGCCTTTGCTCTGCTCCTCTTAGCAATCTCTGTGCTTGCAAGTGGCTTGCTTTTGGTATTGGTGTGATCCTTTCACTCGGCAATGTCTTGTTAGTTTTGGTACCTTTTTCCCCCTGGGAATTTTTTTTTTTTCCAGCAGAATCAATCTCCCCTTGCCTCTGAAAAATTGCATTTTGTCTAGTAGCTTCCACTTCTAAAATCATGGAACATAGAAACTGATAAAAAAGAAATAAGAAAAGTCCATCCTTTTGCAATACAGACCCTTGGTAATATTATAACATTTATCTTCAGGAAACTCCAAGCATCCCTGCAAAATCAAGATCTGTTACTCCACAACCTCAAAGATTTTAGTTATCATTTTATCTTTTAAGTTTGAACACTTTGGATTTGGCTTTATTTTAATTTGTTCATGTTCTTAATAAAAGTTTATTTTCAATTATTAGCTGTTCAACTCTGTACTGCCCCTAAAATAAAGACAGTTGGTTTTTGTTCCTTTGGTTCGCTCAAGAAATGTGTAAACTCTTTTCCCTGTGAATATCTGGGCAATTATTGAAAATATTTTTCAATCTGAAGCTTAAATGAAAGAAGGATTCAGTTTAAAAGCAATTTATTAAGCTTATCGGGGAAATCTCTCCAGCTTTTCCCAGAGTTTTCCGGACAGATTTCTCTCTCTTCCATACTATTGAGTGTTTTGTGTCTGCCCATTTCTCATATTCTGAGCAACCACATTATTGTGGAATTCCTTTCTTTTTTTTATTTGCTAGCTTGATCAATCATCTTCTCCTGTACTACTGATCTTAAGTGAGCATGAATGTTTTTATGTGATAAAGCTTATTTGGTTTTAAAATGTTGTTGGATAGCTGTGCTCACAAAATAAAAGAGCACTCACAATGATATGAATTAAATGTTCATTTTGATGTAGTTACATAAAATATTCTTAATGTAGGTCAGGTGTATTAAGAAATGATCTATTAATAAGATATCTGTGTTTTAGAAACCTGTGCTTGGAAGTCAAGAAAGCTGCTTTAAATCTTTATCAAGGTTAAAAAAAAAAGAGTTAAAAGAGTTAAAATCTGTTCTGTAGCAGTCTGTGAAACATGAAGTTTATATGCTGGTAGGACATGATTGCCAAATACGATGAATCCCTTATATGCCTCATCCATTCAAACAACCGGGTGCTTGCAACCAGAATTTTAAAAACAACAAATAATGATGAGGGTAAGAAGTTTTCCACATAGTAACTGCAGCAATATGGTGGAAGACAGATGAAAAACATGAAAATTTGTGGTAAAAATCTCATTCTCATCTAAGTAGACACGTATGACATTAATTATGTATAAGGAAAACCACTGCCAATAGTCTTTAGTTTCAGGCTGCTGGATGGCTGAACTCTTTATCTTTCAATTTGACTACTTGCATGCTGATACTTTTATTTATTGTTTGTTTAAATAAAGAATGAGTTTTTTGTCAAGGTGTGTGAACATTTTGAAGAGGCAGAAGTAGTTTGGAGAAGCCAAGTGTGACCAGGAGACGATGAGCCCAACTTTTGAACTGCTCCACTAGAGCAAGAGTGCAAAGGCTTGAAACAGACAACAGCTCTATCTCCAGCTTCCTCCATCATTCACATCTGACATGTAAAAGATTCTCTGTGGGA
Organism: Falcunculus frontatus; assembly: GCA_013398115.1. Lineage (NCBI taxonomy): Eukaryota > Metazoa > Chordata > Aves > Passeriformes > Falcunculus > Falcunculus frontatus. The sequence continues at coordinate 391,320 of VZRV01010661.1, read as the reverse complement.
TATTCAACTTCTTATTGAGATGATGAGCTCGTCCTGTACAAGATGTTCAGGGTTACCTAAGCAGACTTCCAAGGTATGCTGAAGATTGTATTAGGTGTATAAATACAGGAGGAATTGGTATACCTTTTAACTGGAGACAAGATTAGTCAAAATATTCAGTGGTTTGTTGAACATCTTATAGGCTTTCTTGAGTTTTGTTTTTAATGTGAGTGCCATAGGTCTTTAGTTGCTTCCTGAACAAGGATTAGATCAATTTCTTTTCCTCTAATTCCTGAATAAAAAACATCCCCAAAAACATAATGCTCAGCTGGCTGCTGACTTACCTTGATATCCTAATTGCCTCATGGGATGTTGTTTGGTGTCTTCTAACAGCTCACAAAGGTTATTAGGATACAGAATTCTTTATGGTGCACATGGACCTTTTACTTTGTTGAAGAATAACCCTTATACCTGCCATTCAAAAAACCAAGAAGGTAAAACTCCTGCTGAAAACACTCAGGGACACATGTAGCGAGGCTACGTGAAGTCTGTACTTTAGGACTGAAAAGGGGATGGAAAAGGTTCTGTTAAAAGCTTATCATTATTCAGGAGTCTTTCTAATTGTTCTGGCTGGAGAATTTTTGGCAATTCTGTGCTAGTATTCATAAATATTCTTCAAAGGAAATAAATGGGAACATTAAAATTCTTCCTATTTTTATATTAAGAAAAAGTTAAGTGAGAAATAACCTTGAGGGGTAGCTTCCAAATTCTACTTGAACAAGGAAAAGAAAAAAACCCCACCAACCTTGAATCTAGATCTCTTCTGCTTCCTTTAAAATTGAAGATTACTATGCATTAAGAATTACCACAATGCAAAACAAAACAAAAGAATTGTAGCATGTTGAACTGCTGAAAGCAATGCTTAAAAGTGCTTTTATTTATAATATGTCTCAATGTAATTTATAAGTAATTAAATATTTGCAATGTTTGTTTTATGATATAATGAGTCCCTTTGCGGGTTCTTTTTAAACATTTCAACAATACAATCATTTATCTATTTTTTTTTTCACAGCTGAAAACAAAACAAAAGGAATACCTGACATAAATTCCTGTGGTAATAACTTCCTTCTAATTCCTTTTTTTCAGTCCACTATTTCCATTTCAATAAAGATGACATCATTAGACAATTACTTTAATTTTAATATTCAATATGTTATCAAAATGAAGAGTCAGTAGAGTTTTCCCAAGGGCAGTAAATCTGTAGAGTACATGTGTGTGAAGCTCAGACACATTTTCAAGCATCAAGCAGTGAAAGACTATCATTTGGAAATTAATGATTTACAATATATATGGCTGAAAATAAGGTTTTCCTTGCTGCTTTTTTTTTTGTGTATGCACAGTTCATGTTTATGAAAGATTTTTAAACACATATTATCAGTACATCGAAGAAAAACTGAAAAGAAAGAAGTTGCTGTTATTCTATTTCTTTGGGGCTAAATATCCCAAATACATCCTTTTAATAGAAATGGGTTTTTTAATAGTCAGATCTTAGAAGCTGTGGGTATCAGTGATGAAGTACACTACGGAAACATGGGCTTCTTTACAAAGTCATCTTCACTTCTTCTACTGTATTTATTTTTGTATTTTAATACGACTGAGTTAGGATTTTCTATTAGTAAAATTCATGGCTGGAGAATTGATCTTCAGGGAAATACTGGGTGCAAAAGACAGGGCCATCTCTGTTAATTAGAAGGAAGCAGGTAGATATTGTAACTGTAGGTCAGAAAGTATTAACAATGATCCCCTGAGAAAACCTTTTAAATGAATGATGGGAAAAAAAGTAAAACAACATAACTTTCTTTATGGTCTTTCTCATTTAGATTTGGCTGTTGGAACACTAATGGACAATACATAAATCACTACGTGAGTAGTGCCATGAGACTCCTAAAATACCCGTGTTTAGTGGGAGAAGTTAATGACAAAGACAGACTGAAATAGATCCGCATTTTCTATTTTTAACTGATTCTTCTGTTTTACTGAAACACGAATTCCAGTATTTGACATCTCTCCATTGCAAACAGCAGAAGTTGCTTTTATTTCAAAGTAGTTCCTTGCTGCCTGTTACCTCTCAGGTGTTGATCAAGGTTCACAAAAGTCTTGTATGTCGCATATGTTGTCTGACTGAAGATGTCTTATCTGATGATTTATTACTCTTAACACTTTTCAGTGCAATGCCTATCACACTTCTCTTAATTAATTTAAACTGATGACATTTGTCAGACATAGGAAAATAACACCATATCTAATCAGGTAAATCTGAAACACTTTTTATTTTTAGTAATTTCCATTCCCTTTCTAACTCTCATTTTGCCATCCACAACAAATTCATCTCACCTAACCTTGGACTTGATAAATTGATTGTTTAATCTTAGCTCCATCTAGAGACAATGAAAAGAGATAAAAATGTTTCAGAGTCATTTCTTCTGCCTATTCCTGTAGTTAGAGTTGCTTTTCTCAGTAAAGGAAGATCCTGTTAAGCTACATAGGTACGTTGTGGGCCAACCCTGGCTGGCTGCGAAACCTACATCCAGCTGCTGTCTTAAAGAGGACTGGGGAGAAAATAAGATGCAAAAAATTGGGATAAGGATAAGGAGATCACTTACCAGTTACTGTCATGGGCAAAGTAGTCTTGAATTTGGGAAATTTAATTTAATTTTTTGTCACTTAAAATAGATTTGGATAGCAGCAATCAAAGAACATTTCCACCCCGTTCATTCCCAAGTCCTCTACTTCCAGTCCTACCCCAAATGACATATAACTAGCCATCAGTAACAGCTCTTCTCTGCCACTTCATCCTCAAGGCTTCCCCATTGTAGCTTGGGGTCTCCAGTGTCCACAGCTGCTCAGGAGTATCTAACTTCTCTGGTGTAGAGCGCTCCACGTGTATGGATATGTACTCCACCATGGACTTCCCCACAGGCTGCAGGTGCCTCCTTTCCCTTTTCCTTCTCTGACCTTGGTGTCTGCAGGGTTGTTTTTTACACCTTTTGTTCCATCCTCCCTCTGTTAAGTGTTTAAAACCCTTTCTTGAATACGTTTTCCCTGCAGTGTCCCCACATCAACTGTGCCCTGCGGTGTATGGGTGGGATCTGGCTGGAACCATCTGTGTCCGGCACAGGGCAGCCCAGGCCTCTCCCCACAGAGACCCTCTGCTGCTCCTGCTGCCAGCAGCTTGCCAACTATGCCCCATAAAACACAATATCTTGATGGCTAAAAATAGGTAACAGGAAAAAAATTCTGAGAGATAGAATGCTTAAAAATGTAGGAGATAGGCCAATTTTAGATAGAAGGCGATTTTTAAGTACCACAGAACTATACTTGCATGTGTATAGCACATGCAAGGCCCCACAAGGAACTGATTCAACCCAATTTAGAAGTTTTGGCTAATGTATTTATTTTGCATGTATATGATTGTTTATATTCCATTTAGATGTGTATTTTCTTTTTTTTTGATTTAGTGATTTAAATATTACTACTACTGTATATTATAAATAGTCAGTTTAAGGAGCTTAACAGTCAGTTTCAGAAGCTCAGAACTCAGTTTTTAAGGTCCAGAATACAGACCTTAGACAAAATTTTAGTATAGAGACTTGATTTTTTGGATGTCAGATGAATAACTGAATTATCAAAAATACTAGGAAGAAATTCTTTACTGTGAGGTTGATGAAGCACTGAAACAGGTTGCCCTGTTTCAGAAGGAAGGGATCAAGGTCAGGTTGGATGAGTCTTTGAGTAACGAGATCTAATGAAAGGTGTCACTGGTGATGCCAGGGGGGTTGGAACTGGAACATAGAATCATACAATTTTGAAGGTTGAAAAAGACCTCTAGGATAATTGAGTCCAACTATTAGCCTAGCACCACTGTGTTGACCACTAAACCACATCTCCAAGTGCCACTGTCACACACTTTTTGAACACTTTTTTCCTAATAACTAATCTAAACTTCTTCTGGTGCAACTTGAGGATATCCTCTGGTCTTCAAGGGCCCTTTCCACCCAAGTAATTCTTTAACTCTGTGATTCTATGATCTCTGCAGATGGGCAAATCTGGTGCCACTAACACTGTTTCTTCAAATGGAGTGTAAAAAAATATAAATTATCATCAGAAAGGGAATTAATATATATTACATGAGGGAATTAACAGCAGGTCTGAAAGCCTGTCTGGTTCTGACATTGATCTAAGTACTATCTGTTTATACCCATGAGAAACAGAAGCAAGAAACCAAAACAGCAGAGAGAGAAAACAGCAACAATTTCTGCACCTGGTATTTTTTTAAATGCTTAGCATTCTTAGAAATAGATAACCAAGAATAGTATGTTGTAGTAAAATAATAGCCAATGAATCTATTGTAGTAGTTAAGTAACCAATGGGCGAGTAACATCAATATTAAACATACAAAAGCGTATAAAAGACACTGGCTTGTTGGAATAAAGGAAAGCACCTTTACTTTGCCTGGAGCAGAGTGTGTATGTGGCATGTTAGATGAAACAGTGACAATTACACAGTTGATTGACCTTTTTGGAATTTCTGATATAAGCACAATGTTAAAAATCATGAAGTTGGTGATTAATACATTCAAAATTATGATATAACCTGTTGCCTGTTTAAGAAGACCTGCACTAACACATGATTCTCTAAATAGTTTCTTCACATCCTGAAGAAGGACGTTTCCAGTATAAAGTCACCTTAAAACACAAATTCAGCTAAAATATTTAAAATAACTTTAAAAAAATAAAGTGTGTGTGGGAAAGAAGACATTGATGAGGATATCCTCCACTTGCTGATTAAAACAAAAGTTTAAAAAAAATCTTAATTATTTAGACATATTTCTTACTCTTTTTGGACTGTATTAGCCTCATAAAATATCTCCAATTAATTCCCATGTTAATATCAAAACTGATAAGGAATATTTTATAAAATCCTTCATTAATGTTGTGGAAATTGTCTTGAATAAATAATAAATTCCTTGCTTTGTTGGTCATATATTTGCTCTGGAAGACTGGTGATGCCATCTCAAGGTACAAATGGTTTTGATATACCCCTCTTTTTTAATTCATCTCTTCTATCTTTAAAAGCAGTATAGAAACATAAATAACAATCATACGTCTGGATGGCTCAGGGAATTACTAATCAGGATCAGAGCCAGTTCTTGCTTTCCTACTAATAGAAATCTATCCTGACTTGCTACCAAACATTGTGACTATATAGCAATTCACTGGAATATGCTTATTTGATACACACTTGTGATCTCAGCCTATGGCACAGCCCCCACATATAAAATCATTCCATTGCTAGTAATATCAATAAAGTTGTCATGGACTGAATGGTATAGACACAGAATTGATGTTTTTTCTGCTCCATCTCACAGGACAGTCTGGGAACCTTATGCTGCAGTTTCCCATGGTGCAAATAGAGAGTAATTATTTTCTGAGGATGACAGGAAAATGTTTTCATGAGTGTGAAAATTCACCTGTGTTAAAGTAAAGAAGGGCAGTATGTTGGAGGGAGCTCTGACAGCAAAGAGTAGTGCAATAGCATTACAAACATGTCAGACTTGAAAGGACCTATATTAATAAGTCCATCTCAAGCAAGACACCTCCTTTGGGAAGACTCTTTGGAAGAGGAGTGCAGTTAGGAGTTTAGCTGTGTCACATCTCATTTATATATTTTTTTAAGCATCTGACTTGGTAAAAATGTCCTGATTAACTTTATTTTCTACTTTCAGCATGCATTTATTATAGCTGATTTACACCATTCAGCTTAACATGTCTGCTCTAAACTCATATCTTGACTTCGCAACTGAGACTATCTACAGTGCAGAATTTTGCTGAATGCTTTCTGAAAGTTCGTGTAACGTGCATACCTCCTTTGTCTAGGTTGACAGCCATATCCTCTGAGAATTCCAATGAGTTAGTGAGTCTTTACCTGCCTTGTCTCTCCTTAGGTCATTTTAAAATAATGGCATTATGTTGGCTGCTCTCCAGTCATCTCAGATTTCACTTGATCTATTTTGAAGAGAAGAAGTACATAAAAATGTCTGCCAAAGCTTCTTCAATTTATCTGCTTATTTCCTTAACCCTTTTGGACATATGCTATTTGGTCATGGCCCAATCAATTTTAGAAGCTATTTCACCTCATAATAACCATATTTGACACATTCTCTACATATCCTAATTCCTAATCATCCATCTCCATAAATAAGAGTTCAGATATAGTGAAATACCTACTCTGATTCTTTATAAGGCCTTATATAACCATTATAAAGGGTATCCTCCATCCACTTATACTCTTCCTAGGAGATGAATTGCAACATGAAAGTTTCTTTCAAGAATAAGGATGTGTCCAGAGCTCGGGACTGGGCTAGTGGATTCGTTTTCATTCAGAGTTTCAATTAATTTTGTGTTTCTTTCCTTCTATAGGGAGGAAGAAGCCTGCAATTGAATTTTAGCTGTTAGTTATTTGCTCCTTTATGACAATTTGCCAACCAAGAGACACTGTTATCCTCAACAACATGCAATCTGAAGGTTTGCAGCACTGTTAGGAAAGCAAGAACTACTTTGCTTCTCTGCATAGACATGTCACAATCATCATGATTTTCTCTTGAAAGGACCTCAAGAAGTTAGGTAATCTGTCCTCCTACCCCAGAGTAAAATCGTGTGTGTTTTGTACACTTAATATCCTTCAGTTATGGAGGTACCATAACCACCTTGAGCAATCTGTTCAATGCTTATTTAAACTTTAGGTTTTCAACCTTTCCTTATTTTTTTTTTGTATCATTCTTAGAAACAAGATTAAATAATAATGTATGCTACTGCACACATTACAGTAGTTGAAAAACCTCTTAATGTTTCTGCGTGTGAGACACTGATTATGCCTAACGAAAGTTTAGAGACAGAGCCTGGGGCTGATCCTAAACACTTACAAGATCTATTTGATGTGAGTTGTCCCACTGAAATCAAGATGACAGCTGATTATAAATACTTTATATTGTCATCTACCAATGATTTTTAGCTGTAAAAGCTTTCAGTATTGAGCAGTATGCAAATTCTGAGGTACTTTTATGAATGAAACACTAATCCTAGCTGGATCATGTGCAGGAAGTGAAACTAGAGCCTTTGAATTGAACAGAAAAGGCTGTTACTGTGTAAGTCACATTCATAGTCATATCCACTTGAAAGTATTATTAGATTAGGAAATCTCTGTACCTGTCTTCTGTTCTCGATGACCAGAAAAAGCCCAAAATTATGTTGACATGACTGCTTCAACCTAATGCAAGATACTGAAAAAAACCAAAGCAATAAAATTCTATGGTCCAGACAGGAGCTGGTATCATTTAATGGTCTATATTAAATAATGATCCAATGTGAAATGTCATTCATGGAATCTTACACTTAGACAAGGGTTCACTTCAGTTACTTCCCTGAGATCATAGGCCAAGACTGAACACCTGTTCAGGTGTACAACACCTGTTCACACTGTACAACAGGTCATCTGGTAAGTGCTGACTCATTACTCTGCTCAAACTTTCGTGATTATTTTTTTGAGAACTTCTGCTTGGGCTTAATTGGGCAAAATGAAGATTTTGGCATTTAAAAGTTAAAGAGTGGAATTCGGGGACTGATTGTGGAGACCCACTTCTCCACTTCTTCTTCACACTTGAGTGTATTGGTCATACCGTGATCCCTTAAAACACCATTTTAAAGGTAATTTTTAATAGCAGAAATGGTACCCTGGAATTCCGTGCCTTCTAAAGACACTAGCCTTTCAGAAAATTTGCCTCTGCCTCTTACATTGAAGATTCTAATGGTTACTGAGCAAGCAAATCACGATGACCCTTTGTTAAGGTAGGGAGAGGAAGATATACTGAATGATATATACTAAATTCTTCCTTTTCCTTTTTCACTGATGGCAGCCAATATAAGTATTCTTTTTCTAATTTTTGCCCTGGTTTCACTTGTTCATGTCTTTTGCTATGTTAAGTCTCAGAGAAGAGGACCACAACCACATGCTCTTTTGTCTTATGTTGTTCCTATTATAACTTTAACTGTAAAAGTCTGGAGAACTGACCTTTGTATTGAATTGCCCTACATTGCAAATTGCAGCCTAAGTCATTGTTATGCTTCCAAATTATATGCTGGAAATCAATTGTCATACTTTAAGAAAAATGCTTCCAGGAAAACAGAGCCCTATCAGAGCTCACAGGAGGTCTAGACATATTGTCATTTGTTACATTAAAATTTTAACAGGTTTAAAATTTTAAATTAAAAATTTTAATTAAAATTTTCCTCATCCTTTGTCACTCTGTCTCCCTCTGCATCCAGTAAAGGATGGAGTTTCTCCTTAGCCATCCTTTTCTTCTGATGTCTTTATAGAAACATTTTTATTGTCTTTTATGGCAGAGCCAGGTTAAGTTCTACTTGGGCATTGGTCCTTCTAATTATTTTCTCCCTGCATAATCTCACAACATCCTTCTGAGATGCTTGCTCCTTCTTCCAAACATCATAAACTCTCTTTTTTACTCCAAGTTCCAGCCAAACCTCTCTGTACAGCCAGGCTGGTGTATCTCACTGACTCGTTTTTTGGGACATGGCAATGGCCTGCTCTTCCACCTTCTGGATTTTCTTCTTGAAGAATGTCCATTCTTCCTGGACTCCCTTGCCCTCCAGGACTGCCTTCCAGGGGCTCTGTTGACCAGGTTCCTAAATAAGCCAAAGGTTGCCCTTCAGACGTCCAAGGTGGCAGTTCTGCTGACTCCCCTCCTTACTTCTCTGAGAACTGAAGAGTCTATCATTTCATGAATGGTATGCCCAAGATGTTCCCTATCCATCCAAGATCACCACTTAGGACTAAGAAGTTGCTGCTTGATTTTATAGAGAGTATGCTGTTACGCTTCTTTGTTCTTTGATGGGGTCACCAACAACACCTCTTTGGTCAAGTGCCTAGGATCTTCAAGGCTGGTAAGGAAGGGAGCAATTGGCCTAGCACACAGGAATCTTGAGACTGGTACCAAGTAGAGGCAGAAATATGTTTTATTTCATTTTTCTAGTTGGTTCACAGGATCTTTGGCCCTAATAGTGGGAGGATAGGAAATTAAGAGTGACCCCCTTGGTCACTGAGAATGGCTGCTTGCTTTATAAACTAGTGTAAGTTATACTAACCACATTACCAGGGCTGTGGAGCAGGGGAATACTGGTTACATATGGCCTCTCCTTGGGTCCTAGGGTTGATGGAATGAATTTTCTTCAGGAAGAAGACAGACACAGCAAATTACCACCCCAAGTTCTTTGCCAGGAGGAATCTTATGGTTAAGCTAATGATTTCTTCTTACTTGTTTGGATTACACTGAGATAATTTTTTTGCTTTTTAGATGGTAGAATTTGCTTGTTATTTTCTTCATTGGCTTGCAATTCGATATCATATCTGAATTTACTATGTGTGTTCTGCTTTAAATGCATTGGATATTTGCTCTTTGCTGTCTTTCTTCTCTCTGTGACAGGTTTTATTTGGTTACCAAAAATCAGACTATCAACAGACAACACTATCTTGTCTTGGACCACTGGATATTGTGGACTGACAGTTGCCGCTCTCTTCTTAATATGAAATAATTATTCAGAGCCATACATAATATAAACCAAGATTTTGCCAGTAAATTTGGCAGTGGTTAGTAATATTTGGATGTCCTCTCTATTTACAGTACACTGAGACATAAATTAGATTTTGTAGTGCTTGGAAATAATTGATTGCAAGCTAACTGGTGACATGCGGTAAAGAGGTTTTTTATTTTTTTCCTCCCCGAATAAATATATAATCATCTTCATCAGAATCTGAAAATCATTTGGAAACTAACTTACTGAGAAAGTTGTTGTAATACCCTGGTTTAGCTTCTATTTGTTAAGAAAAAAACAAAAATAACCCAACCATGAGAAGAATTTAAAGGTTGTTGGGACAAGGTGGTAGAAAGACAAAATAAAGAATAGTGGTGGACACTATTTCTGTCTTACTCACTAATCTCTAAAATGATCCAAATATCTCATGAGGGACTCAGTATATTATTGTGACTGAGAGCCTATGTACTTTTTTTACTACCTTCACTGAATGAGGAAATCTGACAAAATTTCTTATATAAATCACATTTATGTCATAAAACATAAAATTTGGTCCTTCTACACTTGTGTTGAAAATACTGAAAGGATTATGTCTGAAGGAAGACTTCAGACTTCTGCAACTTCAGCAGTTGTTTAACAGTGTTGTGTACTTTTCTCTGTCTCTGACTCCTGCTAAGAAGATGTGCATTTGATTTGCTCCTATTAGGCTCATGAACAGTATAGGAAAAATGTCAAATTTACAACAATAAGATTAATTTAGTTGGGTACACAATCATTCATCTTAATTATGTCTGACACCTTCACCATTATAAAATCAGTTTCCCAGAAGAAGAGAAACTCACATTCTGTCTCCTTTAGGAATCCTTCATTGAAGGAGACTAGTTATTTCAGTCACCTGAGGAAGCTAATAGTATAGTCGAAGCATCAGGGAAAAAAAAGATATTCATCAAGAGCAGGGAAATACTACACTGTCATGCCTGATAACCATAACTCCTAACCAAACTGCTTTTTTGGAGGGTAGTAGAATATAGTATGTAAGATTTTGCAGCAGGAGATGCATAAAATTTAACAAAAGGCAATGCTTTTACACCTTTTGCCTTCATTGAAATAAATGATAGTTTGTCAGTGAAAAATTATATTAGATAATTTTTTTTATTTTCTGAGGTATATTTTTTTTATATTATGCAAGGAAAAAGAGATAAGGAAACCACTAAAAAAACCACTCTAAGCATCTTGATTACCTGTGTAGAATATTAGCTCTAACCAAATTAAGACACATTACTGTACGCATAATATGAACTTAAATCAATTTTTACCTAGATAAACAAATAATGAAATAAAACCATTATTATTAAAATCATAATTAAGTATATTATATTGAATATATAAAGTCTATAATTACTATAATTAATATAATTATATAGAATAATTATACTCATTATATATTATATTATATAGTATATATAATTGTATCTATTATATAATTAATAATATATTACGTATAATTATATGTAATATATAAAACTAGATATGTTATATATAATTACATAATTAATAGATAATATAATATTATAATAAATAAATAATTTAGAATTATTTA
>VZRV01010661.1:239429-379967 GCA_013398115.1 Falcunculus frontatus | reverse complement strand
CATGCCTGATAACCATAACTCCTAACCAAACTGCTTTTTTGGAGGGTAGTAGAATATAGTATGTAAGATTTTGCAGCAGGAGATGCATAAAATTTAACAAAAGGCAATGCTTTTACACCTTTTGCCTTCATTGAAATAAATGATAGTTTGTCAGTGAAAAATTATATTAGATAATTTTTTTTATTTTCTGAGGTATATTTTTTTTATATTATGCAAGGAAAAAGAGATAATGAAACCACTAAAAAAACCACTCTAAGCATCTTGATTACCTGTGTAGAATATTAGCTCTAACCAAATTAAGACACATTACTGTACGCATAATATGAACTTAAATCAATTTTTACCTAGATAAACAAATAATGAAATAAAACCATTATTATTAAAATCATAATTAATTTATAATTGTCACATTGTAGCACTTACACAATGAATATTTTGCTATTTTCAAAAGGATAAGTAAAACTGTTAAGTCAGATGCCGTGCCAGATGAGGCACTAAATATGACCTCTGTCTTTCAAAAATTTTTTTCCCCTCAAAGATAATAATACAGGAGGATGGAAGATCTTAATTTTAAATTTTGATAATTTGTGGAGAAGATCTAATACAAATTTGAATCTTAATAAATGATGTTATACAGATACATACATAGCATTTATAAACATTAGACTGTAAAGTCTCTGTAAATATATCACCTCCCTCAAAACATTTTCAACAAAAAGCAACATTCAAAAGACTACCAGAATTAGGGAATAAAAACATTACCTGTACTGTACTGTGTCCATCTCAGAGATTATAATTATTAAGTTTTTTTCTTACAGTGAAAATCTCAAACTACAAGAAAAATATCTCCTGCTTTTATCTTTCTCTGCTTAATATTTCTGCAGAATGAAAGTTTCTTTTAACTAATTTATTCAGGAAGACAAGTGTAAATGATCTGCAAATAATTTTGATTATTGAGAGATGGAGTGGTTTTGAAATGAGAGAAAGTTGAAGCTGAATATGCCTCAGTATGCCATCAGTAGATTAACTATTTTTCATTCTGTCCTTTAGGCTTTTTGAGGCAAAGACCTTCTATTGACTTGTAAGCAAAGTAAAGTTTCGTGGCTTGGTTTGAGGAAAAACCTTTATAGTAGTATTGAGAATGATGATGATGATGATGATGACGATGATGATGTTGAAGATGAAGCTAAGACAGAGGCTCTGAAAAAATTCAGTCCTAATATAGACAGCTGTAATCAGAGGATTGGGCTACATTTCAGTAACAATGCTGGCATAGTAGTTGCCAGCGAGCTCGTAACTGCTTCATTACCCATGCTTGACCCCTTGTGATGAATATGCTGAGCCATGACAGATTCAGATGGCAAGGGAACAAGCAAATTAATTACTTTCCCAAATTAAATTTTTCATCAGAATTGTAATGAAAAATAAAAAATGCCACTAGGGGTTGAAAATGCCCAAACTAAGTGCCAAATTCTGGTCTACCGTCAATTGAATTGCTCCAGCTTCATAGTGAACTGAAATGTAAATTTTTTCTCGGGCACAGAGAAATATATTTTACTTTGTTCACATATGATCATTCTAGTCAACAGCTCTATTGTGATGTGCAAGGTATTATTTTTAAGGATAGGCTTACTTAATGAGTACTTACCTGGGCTTTTTTGTGAAGTCAAAACAGAGCTTCATTCAAGAAGTGCCAAAACATTTAGATAACTTTAAGTAATTTTACATTTTCTTTTTTAAATTGTCTCACTAACAAAATAGATATATTTTAAATACTCTCCAAATTAAATGAGATTTTTTCCTGATTGTTAAAAAGCTTATATTTCACTGAAATCGTATTTTAATATTTTTCTTTCCATAAGTGATTAACATGGTGTACTTACTTCAGTTCTCCTATCAAACTGTCTACTACTGCACCTATTTCCAGTGGTCGCTTGGTACTTTGAATGGCTAACAAGCAAACTAACAGGAGGTAATCTTATCCTTAGGTTGATCAAGAAAATGAGAAACAAGAACAAAAGCAAAACAAAAAAACCAAACCCCATCAAACAAGAAAAACAACCAAAACCCAAACCCCACAACCCAAAGCAGCATATGAAACATAATCAGAAAATCTGTGGTAAGAATTTTCTGTGCTGGAAATGGTAACTTTAAGAGGCTATGGACAGGCAAGATTGAGTTTTTAAAACAAATCACTGAACTACAGTAATCTGAAGGTGAAATTTGCAGTGGTCGTATCTAAACTGTTGAAATCTAGAATATTATCAAGCTAAATCTAAAAGTGTTCTCCAGTCATGTTCTGATGGTCTCTAATCATGTTCTGACCCTACATTTTGAATTCATAAGCTCCAGGTCATCTTCTTCTATCTGGGCAAAACCCAGTTCCTGTGAAAGGAGAAGTCTGATGGAAAGGCTGTTCTGGTACATCCAGCTTACCCCCAAAATAAATAACCAGGCAAGTAATAGTCAGAGGCGAACAGCAGTGCAGACAGTAAGTTTAAATGATTTCACCGGCATCACATGGATTCTGGGCAACTACTTTAGACTACTTCTGTGAGACTAAAGCTAAGTGGGATGTATTCTGTATGGGTGCTTGGTCTGTACCTAGCTCAAGATACAGGAAGTAAAACTTCACTTATTTAAATTTCCCATGTCTGTACTATCTTTCATCTTTATACTACCACCTACTTGAGACAAAATGCATCTAATAGCATGTTAACATAGTAAATGAAAGAATAAGGTCTCAATCTTGAAAAGGACCACGGTGCACAACAGTTCTAAGAGTGGTTAACCAAATGTAAGCGAACATTAACAAACTTTAGATTTTGAATTATCACACAGCCCACCAAAAATATCATCTTCATAATGTAAGTTTCTATTAGCAAGAAATTCGACAACACACCAGACAGCCGAATTCCTGTTCTGTCATTTTGTAAAAAACTGACCCTGCCAAGATTTAATTACATGTATAGCTTAAAATCTCCTGGAGACACTGTATTTCTTTCTAACGAATCAAAGGACACTTAACATATGATACCATATGTATCTTTTTGGTGTCTTTTTTGTCCTTCAGCCTTGTAGAGTACAGATTAACTTGACTTTGCTCTTTAAAAGACTAGAGCAAAACTGATTCAGAGTGATGGTCTGGGATTTACTTTGACATCAGAGAGGAAAATGCACATTTTTAAATGCACTAGTGATGATTCATTTACCTTTAGATTAATAGGACCTTGCATATTGCAAGCTATTAGGCATTTGAAACCAATAAGATATCTGTGAAACAATTCTCCACTAGAAAATAGAATCTTAAATGTAACTTGGATTCTGTCTAGTCATTCAAATTATTTTTCTGCACTGAGACTCCTGAAGGTTCCATTAAGATTCTGCTTCACCTAATAACCTCATACTATGTATTAAACTTTGTTTAATTGTAGCTCTTTTGCAGTTTGCTTGCTCCAGTTACAGTATTAAGAATATTTCTTTCTTTATATGTAGGAAATATACTATATAAATACAGATAGAGAAAAGGTTTGATGAGACATGCAGTGACATACAGTTCTGTAAAGCTAATACATACTAGGCAGTTTGGTAGATGAAGAACAGAAGTAGTTGTTCTGTACACAAATATAAAATACTGGAAGCATGGATTTTGGAAAATTATTTCTTGCCTTACATACCTTGTCAGTCAATAAGTCTGTGAATAGGGCTCAATCCCATTGACATGTATTGTTAGATTACCAAATGTTTTTTGACAGGGAAATAACTCAGAAAAACTTTAGATGAGAATAGAAGTTCTTGCCTGATTAGGAGATGGAAAATATAATGTAAAGATAAATGATCAATTTTCATAGTGGTCAGAGTTCATAGGGGATATCCCCAATAAACTCTGCAAGATATGCTGATGCCTCCTTTGACGACAGTGAAATGACATATTTTCTGATGTTATTGTGTTATTCATTTTAGCAAGAACAAAGACGGTCTGTTAATAACCATGAAAAGTTCTTACAATATTAGTGGGCAATAAATTCATGAAACCAAAAAATGTAAACAAATAAACGTATCACATTGCATAAGAAATTATGTGTTCTCAGCTGATCATTGTGACTCAATCTGAAATCTGGGGGT
The DNA here is from genome assembly GCA_013398115.1 of Falcunculus frontatus. Taxonomy (NCBI): domain Eukaryota; kingdom Metazoa; phylum Chordata; class Aves; order Passeriformes; genus Falcunculus; species Falcunculus frontatus. The sequence continues at coordinate 375,842 of VZRV01010661.1, read as the reverse complement.
TAAGGTAAATTCTTCCACATGGACATTTGCTCAGTATTTAGTAGCAGCAGAAAACAAGCAAACAATAATACTCTTAAGAATTATTTGAAAGTAATAGAAAACTACTGTACTAGACTGTAAACAATTAGGTCATGATATGAATGTACAATCTGGATTCCTAAATTTCAAAAAAAGTGTATTAAAATGGAAAGCTTCAGAAAAAGAGAAATAAAGGCAGTGCATGAAATCAGTCTGTGAAGGAATGACTAAGTCACAGCTAAATAAATTTGGACTCTTCATTATGAGTAAAATATGTGCAAAGGAGAACCTGACAGAGGTTTATAGGGTCAAGAGGGACATGAGAATTATGGGCAAGAGGGCAAGGAGGGTAGGGATCGATTTTCCATTTTTTTTCCAGCACGAGATTGAAGGCACATAAGAACAAGCTGGGAGGAGACTGGCTCAAAACAGAAGGACATGATGCTTCAAGCAATGGGTTGTCAAGCTGTCTTCACTCTAGGAAACCGTTAAACTTTAACAAGTTTGACAGAAACCAACTATTAATGGAAGAAAAATCTCAGAACCTCTAAGTTTGGGAAGAATCCCTGGGTATTATCTAGTTTAACATCCTTGCTCAATCATGGTTGGCTACTATAGGTTGCTGAGGACTACGCCTTCACTGATGAAGCCTCCACAACTTGTCTGGGCAATGTGATCCTGTGTTTGCTCCCCCTTACAGGATTTTCTTTTTCTTACGCTTAAATGCAATTACCTGTATTTCAATACGTGACCACTATGTGTTGTCCTGTCACTCAATAACTCTGGATGCAGTCTGGATCTGGTTTTTTTACCTCCTCCCACCAAGTATTTACACACATTGATAAGAAGATAGACAAATGACATCTGTCTTAGAACAACTGAGTACATGAGGGAACAGCCCACTGTGGCAATATAACTTGTGATACTGATGCACACATAGTGCTAACAGGAAGACAGAATTCACTTTGCACTCTGCCCAAGAATTTCTGTACAGGCTACAGAACAAGCTTGATTCATTTACCCAAACATCAATGTTAATAGGCATTTGAATGTTATAGGATATTTGAGATATCAGGAAAACTAACAAACATGACTTGGAATTGATGGGAGAACTGTTCCCTTATAAAGCAGAACCTGAAGGCCAGCCACAGTGTTTTAGGTATCTCAAATTTGATCAGACAACTGTGTGCAGGCTGCCAAGTCATCACAGATTAGTTCATCCCCAATTTATGTGTTTTCCGTCATCAATCCTTGTCTTTATTAATACTTCTTTTATATTACCTATTTTACATATTGTAAAATAAAATATAGAGCAAGTGTTAAATAATACCCTGTTTATTATCTTGACTGTTAAAGCAACAGGCTCATTGGCAACAGGAAACTGCATAATTGAAAGACTTCTAAATTCTTTGGAGTAATACTTGCTTCTTTCTAGATAAAAATGTCCAGAAAAATAATCTGTGTTATTAAGGTCTTTCTTCAAGCTTAGACTGGCACAGAAGTTTCAGCCTGTACCTGTATGAGTGTTAATTCAGAAGAAACAATTCAAGAGTTCAGTACTTCCGTCACCAATGCAGACTTCAACAGTTACCAGTCAGACTCATAGAATGACAAACAGTCCACTGTAGTGCTGTGTCCCCACTCCTTTTCCTGCTGGGTTTCATCCCTTCCCTGCCCCCGGTCCTGGCCACTCCCTCGGGTTTTTCCCATTGGTTCCGGTACCCCAACTCCGCCCATGTGCCGCCCCTGCACCCTGAAACCAGTAGTCCACATGCTCTGCCCGCCTCCCTCGTCCCTATATAAAACACAAAACAGGTTGCCATGTGGCCTCTCTGCCTCTGGGAAGCTGTTTGTCACCATGTGATTAAAGCTGTGTGGTCCCCATGCGGAGGGCCTTCTCGCCTCCTGTATCGCCCCCGTGTTGTGGAGCCGGCAGCCAGCCGGAGCAAAGGCTCGGGGCCGCCCGGGAGGGCTCCGGGAAGCGGAACAGCCATTTTCCCAGATGCCGCCTCGCAGCGCTCTCCGGGAAGGCTGCGGCTTGCCATGCCAACGCAGAAACTACAGACCTCAACAGTCCACTGGGATGCTGATAGATTAGATTGCAATTTTGATTTTTTTGGTAAGAATGACTTCTATTTCATCAAGGTAAGGACTGCTAGATTTGTTGTGTCATTACTAGTATTTTCTTTGTTTCTCTTTCATCTTCAAGTACATATTTTCAATCCAGACATAAAAAATACCCACATTCTGGATATTTTTGTTTCATATTTTTCAAATATAACATGTTAATGTAGTATGATTTGTTAAGATCTCCAGATACTCCTAACAACAGCAAGAATAATGCAAATAAAATATTAGTACTATATTAAGATCATGTTTATTTAATTTCCTCTTCTTCTGCATTACCTCAATACCTCTCTGCACATCACCTTTCATTTTTAGGAACTACAAAATAGTTTTATGAAGTGCTATAGGGCCACAGTGTTGAACAAAAACACCTTAGTTTGCAGACCAATGAAAAATTCCATTCTGCTTTGTAAAGAGTAATCTGGATGTCCTTGAATTCAATGCCAACTCCTGACCTTGTCTATATGTATAAATTAATGTAAATTTACTTGCTTTGAGTCAGTTCATAAAATAGCTCAGACTAACCACAGATGATTTCAGTTACATTTGTTATTCTTCCTGTAATAAAGTGATAATATATATGAATAAAAAAAGGAAAACAAACAACCAACCCCCCTCCACATGCTCAAGTTTAGAAATCTCAGTTTTGTTTGGAAATGGTACATACACACGCTGACATTGTTATACCACTGTGGAACCTCAGTATAATCGATGAAGCAAGACTGGCATATAATTGAAGGCTATAAACATGGCAGTAGGAAAGAGAAATGATTGTTTAGATATGGGCTGGATAATCTTAATCAAAGGAAAGCATAGACTGATTACAAGGAAACATTCCAGAATACAGGGCACCCGTTCAGACTGCAAAATAGCCTATGTGGACTGGAGGCACATATTCTATATTTGAGCTTTTAAAAGGTACCTTGAGCAAAGCATTTTTAACACACACTTTAAAGAAACCAGTAACATCAGAAAGATGGAAAAGACACTTAGTGCTCAGAAAACTGGTACTTGGTTAATCCAACTGAAAACTATCCATAATGAGAGAGTACACTAAAAAAGCATACCTGGGAGAGGAACCTCAGCTGTTACGTTACTGTGTCAAGAATTGCTATACCAATGCAAAGCCATGTCCAGAGGAAAAATATCAAAAAGTCTGGATTTCAGTTGTTCCACCGTTATTCCATATATTAGCACATTCCATAACTGACACTGAAGTCAATGTGAAAAAAAGAAAAAACACCCCACCCAAAGAGAAACAAACAAACTCAAATGCTCATTGGTTTTGCATGTCCTGTGTCCTTCCTGTGATGTCTGAACAGCAAAACACGTCTGCACTTCTTTTCTGTTGATTTCAGTGATCCAACTTTTGAGTTTAAAGTTAGCTGCCCATCATTATTTAAATACATTTATCATTACCTTTTCAATTACATTAAAGCAATCCTGCTGACTGGATATTTTGATATTATTTAGTACAAGTGTCCTGGGATACCATAAGTAGGAGTGGGAGTGCAAATTCTATATTTAGAGTGCATTTTCTACATGAGTCCCTTCACTTTTTGTCACTAGATTTATAAATAACCCTTAATGAAAGTTTCCTACTTCTGGGGAGGTCAAAATATAAGAACTTCATGACACACCATGTTACTTTAAAAGTATTAGATTTTTTAGATAATATAATTTTCTTCTTTTTTTTTACATCTGAATAAAAGAAAACGAAATGAAATTTTAATCATTAAAAATGCTTTATTCAAATGAAGCTGTTTCTGCATATTACAAACCAGACCCAAGCCAAAATGACAAGTAATAGGCAAATTTTACCATTCAAAACTTTAGTAGGAAAATAGTCAGTTATTTCACAAACAAGAAATGGGGAATATGGTGTTAATTTGGAGGTTATCACTGCATCTTACTATCACATAGTCACATCTCTTTCCAATTATACTCATTAGGCAAAAAATGTTCTTTGCTTAACTCAGTCTTTTGTTAGGATTGTGTAATCCAGTGCTGGATTAGGAAATCTGTGGTCAAAAACAGGCTAATATCAAACAATTTATAACTTTAAATATGTACAAACCATCACTATTTTCTTTCTGTATATCATCTAATTTACAGTAGAGAAGAAATGATAATATTTTTTCTAATTATGTAGACCTTAAGGAAGATAAATATAAAAGGCATTAAAATGTTTGAATTAAAAAATTTTAAGGATAGAAACATAAATATCAGTATAGAGCCAAATCTGATAAAATATGATGATTGTCTTATGCAGTTTCAACATTAATTTAAATGTTTAATTGCATTCATTATCTGGTTTCAAGGCAATTATAAATACATTTTAAAACAGACAGGAGAAAAAGAATTCTTAACTGGTGATCAGTTATGCGCACTTACTGACCACTATGCCAACATTAGCGTGTTATCATTGTTAGAATTTATTTTGTAACACCAAAAATGCAAAAGCATAGAATGAGGCCTTGCGTATGGAGAGTTTATTGAACCAACTATTTATTTCTGTTATGTGGATTTCAAGCATTAAGAAAAAATCACTTTGATTATGCAGTCACAAAATCAGAACTGTTAGGGTTGGAAGCGACCATCCCGTCCAAGGCAGGATTGCCTGAAGCAGGTGACACAGGAATGCGTCCAGGTGGGTTTTGAGGTCTCCAGAGAGGGAGACTCCACAACCCCCCTGGGCAGCCTGTTCAGGGCTGTGCCACCCTCAATGTAAAGAAGTACTTCCTCATGCTGAGGTGGAACTTGTGCTTTAGTTTACGGCCACTGTTCCTCATCCTGTCACTGGGCACCATTCAAGAGTCTGGCACCATCTTCTTGGCACCTGCCTTTGAGATATTTATACACAATCATGAGATCCCCTCTTACTCTTTTCTTTCTAGACTAAACAAAGTCACAGTAGTGATAGTTTAGATTCTAAAGAATAATTTCCTATCTGGACTGGAAACCTGTGACCCAAGTTTTAGCTTAGTGGTATTTTTGTTGTATGACTAAACCTTTGAAAAGAGGGCTTTTGTGAAGAATGTTGACCCTACTTTTATCTAAATCTCAGGAGAAGGAACAAGATCCACAAGGATGTATACCAAACTTTTTTTTCAACCCAGCTAAGATTAGGGATTTTGCTTCAATATCTAAGTGGAGCAATTAAATTTAGCAGAATTGAATTCAGGTCCTGTATTTTTTAATTATGAGGATATATAACATTCACAATAACACCATTCAGCTAGAGAAAGAACAAGCAATTTTTCTTTATTTCAAGCAACAAACTTTTCTGTATTAATTCTAAGGTAAAAATTGAAAGGCTATTTCATAGATAGCAGTCTTTTTTTTGTTGTTGTTGTTGTTGTTGAGTTAAATGGATTGGCCAATTTTCTCCTTCCAATTCCATTTGTACTGAATGACTCACTTTATTGTAACAAAGTGAGGCCTTTCACTGCTAAAGCTTTACCTATTGTTACCCTTCCAAAGTTTGAAAATACAGCTTTTGAGATTAAAGTATTTTTCATTCTGTGATTTGGCAGTTGATAGGCTAGACCTACCTCTCTCTGTAAAGCAGGGTATTGTTGATTCATAAAACAGATAATGAAACTGAAAAAAAAATATTTTCAACATTGAAATAACCTTATTTCTTTCTACATATCTAAGTGATTTTCAATTCCTAAGGCCATTACACTTTCTTTGGATTAACTTTTGAAGACAGTCTTTGTCTTTTTCTGTACCGTACTGAAGTTTGGGCTACATTTTGTATCTCACTGTACTGTAATTAATAGCTATTCCTGATGTCATATTTTATCCTATCAAATAAATAAATAAATGGATATTTAAAGTTTGTCTCTACAGAAATGTCTTTTGCAACTAGAAATATAGCACCAATGAACATACAAGTCCTAATATTCAAGGGCATTAATTTGGCTTATTAAAAAACGGGCTTTAAGAAGCCATTGAGAACCAGAAGACTTTAGCTGCCGCGGTGACCGCTTGACCGCCCGGCTGGCCAAGCAGGCGGCTTGCGTGAGTGTCCTGGCAGTAGGACAGTTCACAGCTTTGCAGCCGAATGACAGGCTCTCTGATGAGAGCAGCCTGCTCCAAGCGGCAGTGAAGGGCTGGCAGCAGCCTGATAATTCTGTTGCGAGCGGAGACAAAGGAGGAGGAAGGGACTCTATGCAGCTGTAACCAGGTCTTTATTCCCTAGCAGGGGGCCGGGAGAACAGAAACCCACAAGACACAGACAGCAAAAAGCCCAGAGAGTGGGTTACATGGGGTTTTAAACAGAGGGAGGAGAATGGGAGGAACAAGGGACAAACCAATAGGGAAGGATGACATCAGGGAAGGCAACCAACCAGAGGGATCAAGAGGAGGAACTAATTTAAACAAACCAATGGGGATCATAACAGAGACAAACTTTCCAGAACTTAATTGCATAGACAACAAGGGAAATTAATAAACATGAACATAGGGCCCAATGGGCAACCAAAGGTGACAGAAGCTTCCAGAGTGGGGGAGGAATGGTGCTTTGGACTGACATCCAGGGGGCTGTGTCCTCAGACCTCGGTACCACCCACAGTACCTCCTTCAAGTCCGCCCTCAAGTTCACTGTCATGGGCGGGGAAATCAACCCACTGGATGCCCTCGTTTACTTTCAGCCCACTGGTGGGCTGGGCCACCACCACCTTAAGCCTTTTGTGGAGTTAACATATATGAAAGGCTGGTCCAGAAAAGTATGCTCCATCTTCCAGGGGTTTTAACAGCAGTACAATCAGTTTTAAGCTTTGCTTGGTCAATAAAAAAAGTATAGATTAAAAGATGGATTTTCTATTTTGTGGAGCAATGCAGTACTTGGATAATAACAGGTTCCTGCTGTAAGATGTTGATGAGGATATCACTTTATCTTTAAGCTGCATTTCCTTAACATGGCTGCTTTAAACTTAGTTTAATTTTAAATCTTCTATATAATCGTAACAATAAACTGTTGGGTATAAATATGTATCCAAACACAATCATAGTAGATGTAAAATGTTTTACCGTCAATGACCCATGGACAAATACCAATGAGCTCAATGAGCTGTAAGTCAGTGTTGGCTTTATATTCATTAGGTGATAGCATTTTACAGACATTGCGTTGAGCACTAAACTGTGATACTTTCTGAATAACATTAATGGCTTATACTTAAAGATTATATGACATAGCTCCCATTTAAAATCGAGCCTAGTTGTGCTTTGGTACATCATAGACACGAAGTAAGTTTTGTGTTACTGAAACACAGTGCAATGTATACAGCCATAAGACTATATTGCATCATTTTAATGTTGATTGCTCAGTATTTCACTTTTCCAGAAGGAACTTTATTTTTTGTCTTCCTCTTGATCAGGAAGAAATAAAAAAATATGTGTGGATGGTGCAATGTCACTAGGCTTTGGTGCAACAGAAACTTCTATATGAATATCAAGACTGGACAGAGATACTTCTTTTTTAACAAACATATCTCATTTATTGTAAGACTCAGTATTACATATGTTATTTGGAAATAACAGTGGGTCGTCCTGGGTCTTTAACAGTCAAGGAAATAAAATAGAAGAGCACAAAGCAGTACTCTGCGGTATGCTGTACAAGCAAACTATCTACATTAATTTAAAATAGAGTTTAACAAGCTTAGGAGAGAAACTCTATTAAAAAAAAGCAGTAATCTTAGGTTTAGAAATTAAGGAATCCAGTACAGCACTACTGAGTGCTGCTCTGTGCTCTTCTATTGTATTTCCTTTACCAGTAGCAAAAAGAAATTGAGTTTTTCAAGCAGGACTTTCCCCTTCTGAACTCATGCTAGCTGTGATCAATAGCTAGTCTTTTATAACCCCAAATCACGTTTTAAGGCAGTACTCCTTTGATGATACTTCTATATTGGATATTTTAATTTCTAAACCGAAGAATGGTCCTTTTTTCCTTTTTCCTGTTGTGCAGGTCAGTGTACTTTGTACCTAACTGCAATCTTGTTTCACTGCCTCAGTGAGTCAGTTATCATGCACTACTACCCAATCTAGAAACTTTAAACTTAGAGAAATTTTTCTTTCTTTATTAATTGATCCTGTATTTGAACATAGATAGATGATGTCAAAATGTTAATAGACTGAAGAAATACCTACAGCTCATGTCTTTTAATGATGTGATTATTTTAGTAGGGATGTGCATGTTATGAAAATAACGGCAAGAGGACAACCTTATTCGTATATTTTCTTCTTGACCACTCCAGCCTATGGGTTGGAATGCTTCTCTACTTTTTTAGACCAAAAAATGGAAAGCAAAGCTCAAAATAGTTGAAATTTTATGTGTTATTTTATTGATGGCATAATAATATATTAATGATTCTAAGGCAAGTAATTGGCACGCTCTAATAAAGAACAGTAAATTTGGTATTAAAGGACTGTTTAACTAAGCACATGGAGAGAATTATATCTTCTTTAAGTATTTGTGAAAGAATTAACATAAAAGAGGACAAAGTCAGAATAAGTAGTTCAATTACAAATTAAAGTGGCTATCATATAACAGCATTTTTCCAAATTTTTTCAGTACTTTGCGAATTGCTGTGTTACCTGCTCCTTTTCCTGATACTGTGTATTCCTTACAGAATCAGATTGCCTTTCTAGAATTCCTTACACAGTCTTCATTTTTATTGCTAGATAAGATCTGAATCTTTTCAGGGACTGGATGTAGCAGGGTCTCTCACTCCCCACAAGAGCTTATCTGTTACTTAACCCGTCAGATAAGTCAAGCAGGACAAGCTGTCTTGTAGTGAGTTATTTTGGCACTATGGGGTTAACCCTGGTCTGGCATCTCCCAGCTGCCAATGAACATCTTACTGCTGAAGTGAGATCTGGGAAGATAAGTCAGACTTCTGACTGACAGACACCTCACTTTACGACCATAAAAGCTACTCTAAACTTTCACGAAGCAGAAACCTGTACATTTTCCTGGAACTGTGTGGAGTTTCTCCAGTGAGTAATGACACTTCATGGTTACTCCCCAGGGGTTAAGTGAAGGAATCTCTGCACGTTATCGTCATTTCAGTGGTAAGTTACATTTACGTCCTAATCAATACTGTTTATTTTGCCAGCTTTAGGTCTTTGCTAGTAGTTATTTAGTTTTCTACTGTGTAGTAAGCAATTCTGATTAAAATCTTTCATCTGTTGTCTCGTCTGTTTAATAAATAATTCATTTTTATAAATAGACCTGGTCTGTCATTATTAGAACTTGTGTACCAGAGGGATTCCTTAAATTTAAACTGTTGCCAAAATCTGAGGCTATGGCAGGGCTTGTCTGGAGCTTCCACTTGTCCTATGGCACTGAAACCACTTCACATGGGCTGGATTCTTTTAAACTCTGTTTCATTTGTTTAGGAGCAGATCTTGCTCTTAGAGTGAATATATACAAGGTTTAGCACTCTGCAGTAGCAAGTCAGTGCATTATAAACCTCAGTGTTTAGAATAATTTTGCTCATATATCCTTAGAGGTGAGAAAAAAACATGAAATATTTGATTTTTTGAACTATCACGTAGGGGATTTTTAGGTTAATGTTAAGTCAGAGACTTCTCATCTGTGCTGTGGCTCATTTATCTTTTCTCTTTATCTTCTTTCTTATTCTTATCTTCCTGCTTAAAGTATTTCCCTTGCTTAAAGTGAGATTTTGAAAGCAATCTCAGTGTTGCATTGTTATTTTTGATTCTGATCATCTTCTCTCTGCTGTTACATGTACACATTTTAAAAAGACAATGTTGCATTGACAAAGGGTAAGTAAGCTCTTAGTTTTCATCTTAATTAGTTAAGCAGTGCAAAGACTTGGGACAAGGCTGCATCTTAATCATCTAAGAGATCAGTTTGTAGGCTAGTTTCTTCTGCAGTTTCAGCCTTGGGTGGCTTGCACCCTTCCAAAGGAATCTGAGCATGGTTTAGGAGTATTAACAGTATGAGTGCAAGTTGTTTCTAGGCTTGTGGGTCAGAATATAGTCTTGGCACTGTTTATGAGTGTATATTTTTATCACATCTCCCTTCCTTCCTCCCATCCCCCAACTACAGGATATAGCTCAAAGATGCTTCCTAAAAATATTACCCATATTTTTCCAGGGACGTCTAAGTTTCTCTCAAAGGTATGTACATTTCCTTCTTCTATTTTACCTCTGAAGCCTTAAAAAAACTTACTTAATCACACACAATGCATGAATGTGATTTTTTCTCTATCCCAGGTCAAGTCTTCCACTAGCGTACTGTGAGAATATTTGACTGAGGTCACATTCCATTTCCTAAGCAAATAAATTCACATGTCCAAGGAGTTCCACCTCAAATCCCACTAGCTGGGTATTAGCTCTCCTCAAAAGAAGTATGAATGTCTTCTGGTTTTATTGGTATTATCAAGCATGCAATGGAGTAAGTACTGAAATACGGAATATCACTCTCGACTGGTGGTTTTAAAATGTGCTGTGGAGCCGTTCCCTTACTTTTCCTTTTTACACAATAAATGATTAAATTTATTTGTTTGTTTCTTTTTTCTTGAAACCAGATATTCAATTTTCGTGTGCCATAGATTGGATCTGCTTTCATTTCCAGAAAAAATACCTGCCCAGAATGAGAGAATCAGGAACCTTTTTTTTTGATTAGAATTCTATGAAACACAGTGCATTTTCCATGTAAAGCTGTTGCCAGGCAATAATGTCTAGCATCACTGAGTTCAAAAACGTTGCAATTTTGTTTTCTTTAGAAGTCAAGAAGAAGCAATGTCCTTATTTTTCTATATTTTATATATATCTTTTAGGATGGAGTAACTTTGTGTAATCTTAACACAACAAAGATTTGAAGCCAATATATAGAGTACAGCGATAAAAAATGATACCTCAAGGTAAGAATCTGTTACTGAAAAACTGTTCCATTTTTACCAATAAGAATTTTATTTTTTTCTCTCCTCAGTAAAGCAACTCTGACATTACTCTTCTGCTTTCCATTTCTTTTTCTGCTGTTCATGTAATAATTTGATACTTATTATAATTTATTTCATTATATTAGATGACAGATGAGAAGGTAGAGTACATGATGCTGTCCTCTACAGCCTGAGAATTTCTTTGAGGATACAGGAAACTACCAGAATATCTTCAAAAAGGGGATTAGTCATATTGCAAAGTCCTATGCAAATTGCACAGAAAGGAACAGATTATTCATTGGAAGAACACATGTATTTGGAGACAGGTTAATGTACCTCTCATACAGGTACATTATAGGTTCTGCTCTAATTTCTTCTTTCCAACCATGCTTCAATTATGTAATGCTGCCTATATTTTTTTTTTACTAATGAGAGAGGAAAAGACTTTCCAGGCTACAGTATTCTGTCCATTTTCTTGTATTTCTTAAAATAATTCAAGATTTTCAGTTCTTCCTGGTATATCTGGAACTCTTTCAAACACTCTGTCCTTGACTCTCTTCTGTTTTATGATGGTAATAATGGTTATGCTGTGGTGACCCAATCTCAACCAACCAAATGTTGCACTGTCTCTAAACCAATGATTTCTCTATCACAAAATATATATTGTGTAGCAGATGTAATGGTAGAATAGAAACAGAGAGAGGAGAAACTATAAAAAAAATGTTGTCTTGCTTTTAGGCTAAGTCTGCTCATCATCTGCTGGAGAGAGCTAGGATTGTCAGTGATACTAAATATACATTTAACAACTACCCCGTTATGAGGACGACTGTAACAGATTTGAATCGCTCCACAACAGTGCACCTGCCAGTGTCTGTAGTGTTTGTACTCACAGTAAGGCCTAATGGCCATTTGTTATCTTTGGAAGGATGGACTGTTCTTTTGTATAAGACAATGGAGTTGAAACCAGTCTTCTTTTAGCAAGGACAATGGACCATGAAATTGGGCAGAGACAGCAGTGAATCAATGTAGCTCATACAGAAACAAAGAGCTCAGTATTGGACAGCAAAAGTGTTTGTGATTTTTTTCTTCATCCTTTCTGTTGCCTGCTCTGCCTGTGGGCATTGTTATCTCTCAGATGTTTTGCATGTATTATATAAAAAACTTAACGACTTTTACGTCTGAAATCTTGACCGATATCTGCATTAAAACAGTTCTGAAGAAATCAGTATGTAAAGAAACCTCATGTTCCCATGACATCTTGGACCCAATTCCTATTTGGATAGTCATTTTGTCTTTCATATTTTGCCCTCGGAACCTCTGTATATATCTTTATGTCCTTATCTTTTCTCCATATCATCTTCTTGAGAAACATAGCTCCCATTTCAAACAATTCCACTGTTTCTGTTTTCTGCAGGAAAATATAAGGTCAAGTGTTTTTCAGAATGTGGAAACAGAGAAGCCAGATGGCCATTTGAGCAGAGAGAGCATCTGATGGCTACCTGCCTATCTGGTAGCTGTAGATAGTGACTCTAGTGTGCTGTACTGGATACTCAGTGGAGCAGAGACAAGAACAGAGCTTTGAGACCAGAACAAGGTACCAGATGAGAAGCTGACAAAACCAGTAACGACAGGCATTTGTCCAATATGTCCTATTTCCTCAAGTGAAAATAAAAATTCAGAAAAGGTCGACCATTTGTGGAAACCGTCAACCAGTATGCATTTTGCTTTTGTCTTATTACTAGTTTTACTGCCCAGGTTCATCAGCAGACTTCTCGCATGTGTCTGCTTTTGCTCGGTTTTGGTGTTCTTTGGGTTGATTGAGTTTTCAAATGAAATAAAATAAAAAGAAATTGCATTCCTAGCATTAATCACATTTTTCAGAATTTATAGGTTGACAGAAAACCATCAGAGATGGAGACAGGGGATCTGTCTTCAAAACCAAAAGTAGGCTTTCCCATTAAAAGTAATAATTTATACTTAGAAGTAGAATCTAGTAAAACTCATTAGGCGACTTCACTCCTATGAGAAAATGTCTGTTCTTCACTGTGCAATTGATATCTAAGGTGGATGTAGTATCTCTTTTCCATCTTGAATGGGGTTTTTTTGAGATATGCCTAATTTTGCACAAGTTTGAAAGCATCGACTTTTTGGCTTCTTCCAAGTCCTGTTGTTTGTGTTTTGGTCTGTTTTTTTGTTTTTTTTTTTTTGGCATTATCTTTGTTTGAGTTAAATTGTCAATATCGTTGATAATACATATTGAAAACAACTTTTTCCTTAACTCTCCTCATGACTTAAGGCATTACTGAGATTCCTGGAACCCAAGGAGATAAAACTGGCATGATTCAGTGTTATCCACTTAAATATATCATTAAAAGTATCACTTTTATCCAATTATAAAATGTTTGTGTAATTCCTGGAGCATGAACAAAACAGTTACACGTAACTGAGGAGACAATCTTTCTGGACATGTTATTACTCCTGACAGTCGGAGAAATGGAGGGCTTTCTTCTTGAACCAGAAGAATAAAATTCTTCAAGTAACTTATCTGGAGTTTCTTCATTAAGTATTCTTTTTGGTAGATCTTGAGGAAAACAGGAGATAAATTTTTGAAGAAATTAAACAAAAGAAAACCATACCATAGGTTCAGCGTGAGCATAGTACTGAATTAAGCTAAATTAGATTTAATTTGGTGTCTGACATAAATATAGTTTTATGTTTATCATTAGTGGGGACGCCATCTGTTTTAACAGAAGATGGTGGTGTATTTAACACTGCTACATATATATTTGGGAGGCAGAAAATACCAGTGTGGAGAAAGGTTCCATCTTACTGTTATCTGTCAGAATTTCTGTATGTGATATTTAAGGAAACCTTCAATGTGGTTAGCGAATGTTGCAGTCAAATTCAGAACAGCTGTATAAGTGAAGTAAATTATGACAGCCTGGTCTACAGGCATCTTTGCTGTTCATCCTTCTAGTTGTACTTGGTAAGGCCCTTCATTTAGCACAGATTAACAACATTGTTTTGTTTTTATCTTTGTGTCTTGGTAAATGTCTGCATTGCTCATCAATAAGAGCTGGATAGATCCTGAAGTGTGTGTGTTGGGTTGACCTTAGCTGACTGACAGGTGCCCACCAAACTGCTTTCTCACTCTCACACCCTTCAACCAGACTCAAGGAGAAATTATAATAGAAGAGCTCATGAAGTGAGATAAAGACAAGGAGATCATTTGCCAGTTACTTTCATAGGCAAAACAGACTAGACTCAGGGAAAAAAGTTTAATTCATTGACAGATATTTGTAATACAGTAAGACAGTGAGAAATAAAAACACCCTCCCTCTCCCCTCCCACCTCTCCTCCTGTTTTTTTCCAGGTTCAGCTTCTTTCCTGGCTATTCTACCTCCCCCTGATCATGCAGCCAAGGGGGATAGAAAATGGAGCTGCAGTCAGTTCATAATCCTTTCTCTCTGCCACTCCTTCCTTCTCACACCCTTCCCCTGCTCCAGAATCAGGTTCCTCCCACAGAATGCTGTCCTTCATGAACTGCTCCAATAGGGGTCTTTTTCATGCAACACGGTTTCTGCCAGAAAATCTGCACCTGCATGGGCTTCTCTGTGCATGCTGCAGATAGAGAATAATGATTTCAGTATGGTGTCTTTGAAGAGGACTGTGGCGATATTTTTGAGGATTTTTCAATTCTCTTTGAAGGGGAAGATTTTTGCCTCATCATATTTTTTGCAGTATAATGCCTTCTAATTATTCATAAAGATTAGAATTATCAGATTAACACCGCACATAGAATGTCAGGAAGCATTTCTGCTTTTAGAAATGGGAGGATTTAGATAATGTGTGCTCCCATGTCACTACTGCTACAGATTCAAACTACTCTGATCTCCTTAAATAGTGAATATAGAAAGCAAATAATGAGTTAAAAAACAAATGTAATTTAGAATGCT
The DNA here is from genome assembly GCA_013398115.1 of Falcunculus frontatus. NCBI lineage: Eukaryota > Metazoa > Chordata > Aves > Passeriformes > Falcunculus > Falcunculus frontatus. The sequence goes on along the minus strand of VZRV01010661.1, from coordinate 360,826 downwards.
GTATTGGTTTTGGTGGAATAGAGTTAATTTTCTTTATAGTAGTTTTTACAATGCTGTTTTATATTTGTGACCAAAATAGTGTTGATAATACAGGGATGTTTTAGCAGTTATTGCACAGCATCACGGTCTTTTCTGTTCTTCACATGAACCCACAAACAAACAACTTGGGCTACACAAGATTTTGGGAGGCAGCACACCTGGGACAGGTGACCTAAACTGACCATGTCATATAATGTCATACTTGGCAATAAAGGCTGGTCAAAAGAAGGAGGAAGGGAGGGACATTTGGAACGATGGTGTTTTTCTTCCCAAGTCACTGTTACACGTGGTGGAGCCCTGCTTTCCTGGAGATGGCTGAACATCTGTCTGCCCATGGGAAGGAGTGAATTAATTCTTTATTTGGCTTTGCTTGCATGCATGACTTTTGCTTTCCTGAATAAACTGTATTAATCTCAACCCAAAACTTTTCTTACTTTCACCCTTCCAATTCTCTTCCCCATCCCACTGGAGGTGGGTGTGAGAGAGTGGCTGTGTGGCACTTAAGTGCCTACTGGGGCTATTCCATAACAGATACCAAACCAAATATACACATGCACAGCCTATTCATATATAAATATATATCTGCAAAAAGCAACCTGTTTCTGATTACCATTCTGTAAGACTAAATATTTAAGTCATCAGAAGTTAAGCAGATTGTGTCTAAAGTTTTCTTTTCCTAGTGTTTGCTTTTCACTAAAATTCCCATCTTAATTTTCAACCCAAACTTAATTATTTAGCAAGAAATCATGTTTCAATGCATTCCTGCTCAAAAATTGTGGAACTTATTGTTTTATAAAAACTGCTGAAAGTATAGCCCCATGCAAACAAAGATTGCTAAAAGAGAAGTAATATTGAATCAAAAAATCTGTGCGTTTCATGATTCATGGTTTGTAAAAAAATCAAGTGAGACAAACATTTATTTTAAAATGAATTATTTAATTTAAAGCATACTGGAATCACAACAAAGACGAGAGAAAACATAGCAAACAAAAGACAAAAAACTTGCATACTGAATGAATACCTTCATTGACAGATGGTGTCTGAGAAAGGAACATGTCCCAAAGACTTCATTTTTTTAGACTTTTGGCACACTGAAATGGAGTATACCTTTTCAGAATTTAAAGAAGATCTATAGCAAAATCTGATTTAGTAAAAATATGAAATATCAGGTGCACATATTTCCCCAGATATGTACAATATAAATGCTCTAAATCTAATTTTCTGATTTTTGAAAAGAACACATCATAGAACATTTTTGTTTTGACTGAGATATTAGAAGACATTATCGTACAGGTTGTAAAATGAGCTCATATGAGTGATTATCACTGCCTAGTGAGTACCAGTGCTTATCAGTCACTTCTAATTCATGTAAATGTGATATAATTTAGCTTTATATAATCTTTTTTTAGGATTGCATTTAACGAGTTTGTCAAAGAAGCTATTTAAAACTGGTTTAAGCATATCCTGGTGGTTTTTTTTTTCCTTTTCAGTATGCCTTTGGATGACATGATAGCCTAACATATTTGTATTTATAATCACAGGTTTTCACACTTCCAAGAACTACAGTATAATCTAATTTTGTTTATTAAATTTTAGTAAGGCTTTTGACACTGTCCCCATTAGATACTGGGCTGAAAACTAACTTGGTCCAGAGGGTTGTGATTAATCGCACAAACTCCATCTGGAGACCAGTCACCAGTGGTGTACTCCATGCATTGATACTGAGTGAAATACTGTTTAACATCTTGCTGAATTACCTAGAAGTTTGGACCAACCTCAGCAGGTTTGCAGATGATAAAAAATTGGGAAATACAATTGATGTACCAGACAGATCAGCCTGGACAGGCTGGGCAATTGGGCTGAGAGTAATCTCACAAAATTCAGCAAAGGAAAATGCAAAGTTCTAATCCTGCAGAGGAATAACCTCAGGCACTAATACAGATTAGAGGCTAACTGGCTGGAAAGCAGCTCTGCAGGAAAGGACTTGGGAGTCCTGAGCCAGCCATGTGCCTTTCATGGCAAAGAAGGTCAAAAGCATGGTGGGCTGCATAAGGGTAAGTTGTGCCTGAAGGCTGGGAGATGTAATTCTCCTCCTCTGCTCAGCACCACTGAGACACATCTGAAAGTCGTGGTCCATGTCTGGACTCTCTAATGTAAGAGAGACATGGATCGACTGGAGAAAGTCCATCAAAAGGGCACTAAAATATGAAGGGACTGAAGCATTTTTAGTTTGAGTATAGGCTGAGAAAGCTGGATCTGCTCAGCCTGGAGAAGGCTTGAGGGGATCTCATCAATGGGCACAAATTAAAACACATGGAATTCAGTCTAAACACAAGAAAATACTTCATTTTTCAATTGTGGGAGTGGTAAAACTCTGGGACAAATGACCCAGAGAATTTGTGGAGTGTCTACTAAAGAGATACTACAAAGAGATACTAAAACCATGACTGGATACAGCCCTAGCTGATCTGCTGCAGCCAACTGTTTAAGCAGTGTTTTTGGACTAGAGAATCTCCAGAGGTTCCTTGGAATCACAGAGATTCTGTGATTCTGAAAGTGTGTGAAATAGATTTTATGCAATAGGGGTTTTTTATGTAATAATGGTATATTAAAACTGGAATCTAAGCAACAGCAGATATAAATGTATTATATATAAAAATACATTATATGTATATTACAAATGTAAATACATGTATTAAAATACTAGTTTTTTAAAAAATGTTATAGCAGGCAAATTAATTTTTTTTTTTTTTTTTTACTATTCTAATTGTTTCTTATTTTTATTATTTTTTTTTTAAAGTTAGGAACTATTGAACAGAAAAAGAATATTCAGCTTTGGAAATAGCAAATATCTATGTATATTATAGTTCACACTTTAACTTTCAGGTAGTTGTTCTGTCAAGTGCATAGTAATAGTGGAATCGTAGTGATGCTCAGACAATGACATGTTTTGACCAGTGGGAAGGGAGTGAATAGGATCTCTTGTGACTCTAGACTTTTAATTTTTTTTTTGTACTGGCTTCTGAAGAGCATGGAAAAGAGCATATTCAATGCCTCAAATAGATGCCCTGTGAGCCATGACAAAATTAGTCCTTTGTGATTTACTGTACACAAGCTATCCTCTATATTTAGCTAAAATGTTACTTTTTAAAAAGTGCTTAAAATGTTACTTTTTAAATCTAGTGCATTATTTTTTGAACACATTATGATACTTTGGCTCACAATGAATAATCCTATATAATCAGAGTTGTCTGACTGAGTCAGCTCATTTGCAAAATGCTTTTCATCACAGTCTATTCCAGTCATTATAGTCCTCAGTCTTTCGTTATCTTCTCCATATCTTTAATTTTAGAGCATGTCAGAATGCCTAAAGAGGTTCACTAGATTTAACTATCCTATTAATATTTGCTGTTTGCAAAGAGTTTAGCACATATTGGAAATCTCAGGCACTTAGTGTCTCAGACTTCGTAAGTCTATGTGTTTTCTTATAATAAGAAGAAATATACTGTTAAAAGGGGCTGGTAGCTAAAGAAAAAAAGTTAGGAAGCAGGAAGATCTTGAAGAATCAATTGATGGACATGATTTATGTTACCAAGACTGCGCTAGTATTATTCAAGAAAAGGGGAAAGTGAGACTTTGAATTTTTGTTTCCGTGATAGTCTAAAAGAGAGCTTTCATATCATTCAGAAAGGTTTTATAACCTGCTTGAACATTAAAAGATGTACCACAATGCCCTGGTTCATAAAAAGTCTCAATACAAGTAAACCATCAAGAATGATACTGATCAAAAAACCAAGTTTTACTGAGAATGATGATGCAACTACTTGCTTCCTTAATGAGCAATGAAGTGACCGATAATTTGACATAATCCAACTTTCCTATTGTAACCTAACTTAGATTATAATACAAAATTGATGTCATGCAGAAAATTTAAAGGGTACTATCCATCATGACCTATGCCCACTGTATTTTTTCAGACATTCTGTTACTTGCCACAAACCAGTGCAGAGGTTTTCACATCTTCAGCAACTCTTTCTCCTTGTGCCTGTATTCAAGGGCTGGTTCTGGTCTCAAACCTATAGTGAGGGTTTCTGAGGGGGTTTAACAAATAAATGTCCAATTTTTACTAAAAAGCAGGTCATCCAATAGAACTTTTTTTTTCCAGTTTCTCTTCATACAGTTAATTTTCTTCCCAACAGTTGGTATGGGGCTAGATTTTGTATTTATACTAAACACAGGGTTGGCAGCACAGAGATGTTTTGTTGTTGCTGAGCAGGGCTTAAACGCAGTCAAGGCCTTTTCTGTTTCTCCAACTGCCATGCTGATGAGGAGGCTGGGGGTGCACTGGAGTTTGGGAGGAGACACAGCCAGGACAGGTGACCCAAATTTATCCAAAGGATATTCCAGAACATATGAAATCATGCTCAGCGTATAAGATAGGGAGAAGAAGGAAGAAGGAGGAGACATTTGGAATGATGGCATTTGTCTTCCCAAGTACCTGTTGTGTGTGGGGGGGCCCTGCTCTCCTGGAGATGGCTGAACACCTGCCTGCCCATGGGAAGCAGTGACTGACTTTCCTGTTTCACTTGTGTGCATGGCTTTTGCTTTCCCAGTTAAATGGTCTTTATCTCAACCCATGAGTTTTCCAACTTTTGCCCTTCCAATTCTTTCCCTGGGGCCCTTGGTGGGGGAGTGAGTGAGGGGCTGTGTGCATCTTGGTTGGTTGGTGGCTGGGGTTAAACCATGACATGATTAAGGAAATTAGGGAAGGGAAGAGAAGGGAAGGGAAGGGAAGGGAACAGGACACACAAATAAATGTAAACCTATCTGTTTAAAAAAAATGAGCATGTTTTAACTAACAAACCACCTTAACATTTTCGTGGGTAACATGCCCTTGAAAAAATTAGGGATTTTCCAAAAGACGCTTTAATTTTGCTAGAGCACATTTTGAAAAGAACGATTGAATATTCTGTCTACATGAAATATATGTCCTATTAATTATTTGAATGAATTTATTTTGTTTTATTTCTCTGGTTTTTACACAGACTAACAAAGAAAAGATTATGACATATAATGACATGATATGTAAGCTAAGTGAATTTGCCGCGTTTATAATTCTGGCAGTATAAATTCTAATTATAGAATTATAGCAACATGCTTTTAAGAGTCAAATATGACATATTGTGTAGACAGGCTACTTTATAAGGTGGCGTTTAATGCTTACGTGTAGAAATGTGGAAGATTAGCAAGACTGCAGAAACTGGAAAAGATATTTGTAATGTATATCATTAAAAGGAAATATTTTTTAAAAAAAGAAGTGGGAGAGCTGTTGTATTGGAAGTATATTATTGAAATACATACTTGGAAGCTGTATATTTAGTTAGAAGATGTTATAAGTTAAAATGTCAAGATACAAGAATATATCTAGTATAAGAACATTTTGGTTCATTGTATTGCACCTAGGATCCCAAAATAATCACAATTTTCAGTCGTTCCAAGAATGACCAGGTGAATGAGCAGCCACCAACTTTTCTTAATCAAGAACTATTCACACTCTGGCTATTTTCTAGGATAGAAAATTTAGCAGTTGCAGGTGAGAAGTAGGAGACACCATATAGCTTAAGTTTTGCAATTCTTTTGATACGGCCTACAATATTTTCCCCATAGGATTCCTATCAGGTGAGAAAAAACTTGATTTTAAAGCTGTACAAAAAGAACAGTTATTAAAGGTTTGCTGTGAAACTTGAGGAATGGACTGAGCAGAATTCTAAGGGAGCCTGTGATGGCTCTAGTAATGTTCAGCAGTTTTATTAACAGCCTGGCTGATGGAATGGCAAGTACACTGATTAAATTTGCAGATGACATCACTGTTTTGGAATCTGCAAGCACAGTGAAGTTGGATTCAGAATAATTTTGAGAAAATGGAGAAACCTTCAGAAAAAGAGATGCAATTCTACAAGGACATTTGCAAGGTGGAAATAATCAGCTGCATGAAATGAGGACAGAGAATAATTGCCTAAGTTATTGAAGAAATTGGGTTATTTTATCCAGACAAAAAGGAGAAAGAAAGATCAAACAATAGCCTTTATATATAGAATATACCTGCCAAGAATAAGGTAATAAGCTGTTTTCTCCAAGTCATCTATAAATAGGTTAAGAAGTGAGCACAATTTATGTCAGGATATTTGATTTTTTTTTAGCTATAAAAATAGTTAAGCATTAGAACACATTTGCTAGAGAAGCTGCATGACCTCTATCACTGCAACCCCCCTCCTCACTTCAGCCATACTACCAGTGGGAGTTGAGATGTCGCATCCAGTTTAGGCTGGACTTTGGGAGATGAATTAGCAACATAATTTGCGAGATGAATGGCAACGTGGTAGCCAAGAGCTGTGTGACCCAGACATCTTGCTGGTAGTCAAATATGGCTATAATTCAACCACAGAATCATAGAATCAAAGAGTGTTTTGGTTTGAAAGGGACCTTAAAGTTCATCTAGGTCTGATCCCCTGCCATGGGCAGCGATACCTCCCACTAGACCAGGTTGCTCCATGTCTCATCCAGCCTGGCCTTGAACAGTTCCAGGAATGGGGCATCCACAATTTCTCTGGGCAATCTAGTCCGGTACCTAAGAAAAGGCATTATTATCTTTATAAGCAGTGGACAGCACAGGGCTCGTTGAGCTTTCCTGCATACCAGGATCTCCTCTTAAACAGAGACACCTTTCAAGACTACTCCAGAACACTGACAAATTTCTTGATACAACAATAAGTGACTAATAGCACGTTAAACTTTGTAGTTTAGGTGAGTGATGTGGGAGATTGATTGTGAATGTGTTCTTTTAGACATAAATGTTGACCGTGTCTGGGACTAAGCCGCATGTAGACTCTTCTCTGAGATGCAATTTAGAATACAAAGGGACATTTCTGAACCTCATGACGCAGTATGTGTGGGATGCTTCTCTGACAGTTTTGTCTTACGCTCTCCTCTATGAGGTAAATAATCAAGCGTACCTTGCCATTGAATCTTGATAAACCACTGTTTCATTTCCTATCAAACTTTGTTAAATCACTTTTTTATATCAATGAACATATTTTTACTTGTCTCCTACAAGGGAAGTGAGTCATTCCATCCACTACAATATTTTTTTAAAGAAAGTAGGAATAGTCTAACTAATCTTTCCATACTAAAGGGGTGAGCTAGCTGACCTATTACTGATGCTTTTGGACAAACCTGTTTTCTGGGATTATATGTATGTGTATATATATATATATATGTACACTTGAAGCTCCATGTCTCATTGCAGGGAAGTGACACTTAACAAATGAATTTCTTATCTTAGAAACTAAGTATCATGACTCTTTTTTAACCATGAACCTTTTTGCCAGTTAAAGCCCAGATGTCTACCTGCACTATTGTAGTGTAAGAGTTACTTGTCAGCTACACTACGTTGTGTGCATGATCTTAGGGAAAAGGATACTGCCAGTTGTGCTGACTCTTATTTCAGTTTATGTTCCTCTCTGTCTTAACTTATGTCACTCCAGAATATCTTATTGTGGGGAAAAAATAGATCAGAATCATGTCCAGGACATAGTGATTGCTTCTAAAGCAATCTGAATTAGAAGGACATCATTAGTTTTTTTGTAGAAATTCTATAGTTTGCAGTCTACTGTAGAGTATGTAAAGAAAGAAAGAGACAGGCTGATGTATCATACAGTGTTGTATGGTATATATAAAATATTTTGGTTGGAATGTTTTGTTATATACCCCTAACACCTATAGAGCAAAATGTGCTGCTGAGAAAGGGCAGCCAGAGAAGAGGGGTAATCTTTGTCAGTGTCTGTAAATGTGATCCCTCCCATTGCTCAGAAAATTTTGGCAGCTAAAAATAGCTCAGATAAATAGACTGTCCAGCCAATGTGACCAGATTCTATTTTTCATCCTTTTATCCTAGTAAGTTTATGACACATAGTTTCTTTGCAATGAATTATAGATGACACATATGCAGAAATTCTACTTGTTAGTTTAATGGCATTCTGGAATATAATATGAGGTTATGTATGTATGTAATATGAACCTATACTGATCCGATGCATCAATAGATTGGTTATAATGCTTTGATATCCATATCTATCACTGTTTCACTTTGGCTCTCTAAAAAGAACTCAGAGGACAGGAGAAAACGTGTATTTTAACTTACCTTAGTGCCTGTATGGAAAGCGAGGGCTGGAAGCTCAGCACAAACACAGCAGTTGAAAGCAGCTGCAAAGTATTCTCAGAAGATATTTGGAGCTGTATGGAAGTAGTCACTGGGAATGGATCAGCCAGAAAATGATTTATTATCAACACTAACAGAAGGGTTTGACACAGATGAATGTGGATATATGCTGCGGGCAGGACACAGTGCCTCTATCTCTTTGAGTGTAGTCTGTGGATTGACATTTTGCCAGGGATAAAAGAGGTGACAATTCCCAGAAGACTGAAATATCATTATCAATATTTCACATAGGGGAAAATCCTATGTGGTTTCTGTAATCACTCATACGTTATCAATAAAGACAGAGTCTAGATATTCTCTATCAGTATCAGAAGAAATTCTGAAAGTGTATAAGCAAAATGGTAAATAAATAAATAAAATAGGGCTTTTTCCTCTCAGTAGAAGAATTTTCTGCTTATACAATAAGTATTGTTTTGGAGACTGTGTATAGTGTTTTGTATAGAGCTAGCCTGAACTAATAAACTATAATCTATCTTTTTTTTTTCATCTGTCAAAATGCATCCCCAATGTTTTATTGCAACAATGTCAAATATAATATTGCAAGATACATAGAAACCATTTTTTCCCCAATAATTTTAAATTTTGGTTTGGTACCTTAAGGGCACCAAAACCTAGGATTCACATCTTTATCTTTACTGATTCTTCTCCTTTGAGTGTGTGACCCAATTATTTTTCCTTAATCTGAGGCCAACAACCATATATTCTACAACTTTTCCCCCTTTACTGCATAATCTTCTTGTGAAATGTTTACTGACTGCAATTAGTGGCTTTTGCTATATCTCATGGACAGATCATCTTTTCCAGCCTCTCAGACAGAAGTTGTAGAATTTAACAGAACACAAATAGCCTCTCTACCCTTCTAAAATTTCAGGAAATCAATTTTTTGACACATCTGACACTTTTCGATGGGGTACATTTTTCTACAAATCACAATCTGGTCATGAAATACAATAATAACAACAACTCTGAGCTCAGAAAGTGCCATTCATGTAATGATTTTGAGAACAGTATAGTATAAATTGCTTGTGATAAGAATACTTCATGGGTTGGAAAGCAAGCATATAATCCTTTAGTCCACTTTCATATTCTAATGCAGGCTAGGATTTGTAGATAATAGCGGAAATCTGTCCCTTGACTGATGGCATGGTTATCAAAAGCCCTAGTTCTTGCTGTTTCAAGCACCTGAGGGTTATATTTAGGATGTATTAAATACCCAGCTCATTCTGATCATAGGTATCTTGATAATTTTATGACACTGTGCTAATTATGCCTCACTAATCATGAATAAAAACTGTCAGGAAAAATATTACTACGAACTTTGCCGTATCTTTTCTTTTCATGGTTTTGTCAAGAATTTTACAAAACAAAGAGCTTATGGAATCCAGAGGAAAAGGAAACCCAGGAAACAACATTTTCATTCTAAGAAACAGAAGGAAATCATTAGTGTATGAATCTGGGTATGGAACAAAGAATAATCTTATAGCAAAGAGGTAATAGAAAAGATATTAAGTAGGTCACAGGCATATATAAAGGAAAGTAAAACAGGCTTGGGGGGAGGCTATAGAGTTCATTTATTTTGTGCTGGTTATATGATTACATGGGCTTGCCCTATTCTGAGTCAAACAAGCTCAGATGTTTGACATCAGTACAAAAAGCTTTTATCTGGCCATTCTACAGAATACTACCAATGAGAAAAGGCAGAATAAGAATTGGTGACTAGGAGGTACACCAAAGGGAATTAAACAACCAGAAGTGAAAAATTTAAGGAACCTGAGTAATGAATCTGAATTAATTTACAAAAATATGTTTCTAGTATGTATCACCAATTAAAAAAGAACCCTGAGTGTTATATTTATGCATTTCAGAAAGCACAATGCAGAAAATAATGAAATTTACAGTTAATAATATTAATGGATAGCAGAAAAGTGGAAGGTGGAAATGGAAAACAAATTTGACCTCCAAATCAGTTAAGGTGACCACATGAACATTTTTACAGCTGGAAATGATTCAAAAGATGATGATGCAGAAATGGGTGATTCACCTTTGGAAATAAAACCTTAAAATTACAGATTTGAAAGGTTACCTTTTTTAACCTTTGATAAGAGCTTCTTTAGAACTATTAGATAGTAAATCAGTCACAGATTTCAAAGAGAAAGTAGTCAACTACAAATTATGGTAATAGTGTCAGTATACTAAACATGGAATTATAATTTTTTTTAAGATAAGCCATCTGGCACAGTCTGAGAGCATTAATGTTTTTAAAGGTCACATGTATCTACTTACTATATTTCAGAGTAAAAAGAACTAATAAATACCATGTTTAAATTATATAACAACAGATATTGCTTATGAAGTTCTGATATAATGAACAAATATTTGAAATGCGCTTAAACCACGACAATGGATTTGCATTGTGTTTGCTCCACAAATTTGGAAAACGTACAGCTATAATGGGACAGGCAACACTTTGCCATCCTAAACTTGGCTTCAGCTTATCTCAAACACTTGTTCAGTCTCCCCTTAAACTTACACAGTTTTTTTATCCACAGCATTCTTTGTCAAGGAGTACTGCAGATCTGCTTGCTATGATATGAAGAATCAGTTGCACTTGATTAGTCTGAATTGGTATTCTAGGAGCTTTAAATGAAGGTCTCAAGTCTGAGCAATGGAATGGAGAATAAACAGCTGAACAGTTCCTCCATGCCCACTATGCCCCTCACAGGTTTGTAGACTTTTGCTATATTCCTTTCATATCATCATCTCCTTTTAGTTCTTTATACAGACAGTTTAGTCTGCTTGACAAGCTCCTAGTGACAAGTATTTTCTGTTTACCACTGAAGTTCAATCTTATAGAAGACAAAAAGGAAATATCCCCAAGTAACAGACTCTTTATGCTGACGTTATAAAAAAGTCTAAGAATATACCATGTTTTGTGTGTCATTTTCACACTTGGAAAGGGAGTTAATTACCTTCTATGTTTTAAAATGTAAGTTGAAACTTACACACAATGATAACACAAATGCAGTCAGGACTGGCTCCTGAATTTTATATTTTAAGCCAATTTGAACAAAAATCAACTGAGACAATAGATAACTTGCCAGGCAAATGACTGGTGATTGGTTTTAACTTGAACTGATTTTGTCTATCTGACTCTACAAAGAACTCTACAAAGTGCTACAAAGAATTTTGGCTTAGGGCAGCATCATGATACATGGGAAATGGCAGCACTAATGGATACCAAAGTGATAAAGAGAGCATTCTGTGGAGACGAATTCCTTAGAAGAAAACTTTAAAACCCTGTAATTAGCAAAGAGTGTGATGTATTGCAATATGCTCAATTTTACACTGGAAAGTACTATATAAAGCACATCTATTGATTAACATAAATCTAGACTAAGGGTTTGATCTATGGATAACAATGATTTGTATTACACATTTACATTTTACATTGTTTCTGTCACTGCATCTCATAATTAATAGTAATTCTCTCACTGGGATATTAAAAAGAATAGTAAGTGGGAGGACAATTTGATTTCTGTGCTGAGTAAAAAGAATAACCTTAAAGACCTTCTCTTCCACAAACCATATCTTTAAAGATCACTTTAGCTGTTGGCAATAGGCCTGTTGCTGTAAATGGATTTAATGTAAAAATGCAATCCGACTGATTCTTAGTTTAGACAAATGGTAGATGGTAAATATTTTAAAATGGAACAATTATTGGAGGGAAAGTACTGTGTGAAAATAATGCAGGCAGAAGAACATAAGATCTCGGTCCTGTTAAAAAAGGTATCCATCAATGCATAGGATTTTGCATGATTTCAGGATTAGGTTAACACAGAACTTCTGGCAGGATTAGGGTCTAGGCATATGTTTCATAGTTCCCTAGCATTCATTACTTGCTGTTTGGAATCTTGGAAAAGCAATGATGGAGACAGTTTCTGCTGTGCAAATATAAAAAGCTTTTTTGACAAGATCATATGTGTGCTCTTTGTCCTCAGAATCTCAATCTGTGGAGGCTATCTTTCAGTCAAAGGGGGTTATATACACCCTTTTAGCTTGGAGATCTAGTTCTCATGTTGAGTCTGTATTGTGCCACTGCAAACATGAGCAGTAATATGGGTTGTAGAACAGTGAACATAGAGCAAGTGGAAACAGTACACTGAGAGAAAGTGAGGATTTCATCGGCTGTTTCATACAGTCATAGAATGGTTTGGTTTAGAAAGGATATTTAAATTTCATCTAGTCTTAGTTCCTCTGCAATGAGCAAGAACATCTTCAACTCAGCCAAGTTGCTCAGAGCCCTGTCCAGTCTGACCTTGAGTATTTCCAGGGACATGGCATCTACCACATCTCTAGGAAACCTGTTCTAGTGTTTCATCATCCTAACTAAAAAAAAAAAAATCACTATCCAGTGAAGATACAATGAGAATAGAAAACTGCACAAAACTCAGCTATTCTAGTGTACTAATAAAAATTAAGAAGCTCAGCTCTGAATACTGAAGGAAAATGCAAAGCATCAGCATCCTTAAGGCAGCGCCATCTTCACTGATCTTGTGAGCTATTCTTTTGGTCTTTCTGATGAAAATCTTTCCTCTTGTAGCTTGAGTCAGCCAGGTCCTCAGAGACTAAAACAACATGGAAGACTTATTTATGGTAAGAATTGCTCATAAAAGAGATGTGGACAATGGTAATATTCTTCACAGTGAAACTCATATTTCTTTTACTTGATTCAGTGAAGACTGACAGAGGCTTAAGCTGGGCAGCAAAGTGCTGTACTTTGTATCACTAGTACACATATAAATATATATATATATATACATATGTGTAATGTTTATGTTGTGGCTACTTATGGTAACATCTGTCTCCCAGCTGCTCATAATTAAATTAGTAACTGGTGATATACTTGCAGTGCTTTCTGTATCCTGTTAATATGTTATTGCTCCTGAAGGCTTTTTCACAGTCTATCTAAAAAATACTGGGGCTTCATAAATGTTTTTGTGCTGTCTACTAGCTGTTTGCTCATGAGAAGCTGGATATCAGAAATATTATTTGTGTTTTGTATCACTTCTCCATCATGTAAAGATTTATTACATTGGTTCATTTACTTCTATTCTTTATCAATAGTAAGAATACTTTGATTAGTATAAGTAGCCAAGGAAAGATACTTTCTCCCCAGTCAGAGTCCCATTTGCCTTGTGTTTTGAATTTGTTTCAGCAAGGATGAAAACAGAAAGTTTTCACATCTGCTTTTTTAAATGATATCTGGTCTAAAAAATTTACTCTGTGGTGCATTGGCACTGGCTGGCAGCCAAAGACCCATCCAGCTGCTTTCCTACTTCCCCCTAATCAGGACAGCGGGAGAAAATAGGAAGAATGGGAGCAAGATAAGGAAGGGGAGATTCGGGAGATTGCCATTACTGTTTCAGGCAAACCAGATTTGACTTGGAACAATTTACTTAACTCATTGCCAATTAAAATAAATATTTAATTCCTGATTCATGCAGTGGGAAACAAAAAAAAAAGAAAAAAAAAAAAAACAACAACGGAATCAAACATTTACACATTGAGGGTAAACAGCTTTTCCTCCTCCTTTCTCAGGCGCATCTTCAGTCCAGACTCCACTCTCTCCCTGCTTGCTCTTGCTGCAAGTTGCACTCAGTGCTTTCAGTGTGACAGCAGGCAATGTGGTTGCAGCCAGGATGTAAAGATTTCCCTCTGGTACTCCATTCTTCATGTTCTGTTCTTCTTCTCTTGTGTGGGTTCTTCATGGGCTGCAGTGCCTTCAAGGGGAAGGGGCTGTACCAGATCCACCACAGAACATGCCCCTTCCTTTCCCCCAGTCCTCCTTTTTCCAGGCTCAACTTCACTCCTCCACTGACTCTTTCACCTCTTCCCACCTCCTGGAGCAGCACAGGGATGGGAAATGGGGGTAAGGGTCAGTCCATGAAAGCTGTAGTTCTGTAGTTGTGTAATTCTTGTACAAGTAGAGGAAGACTTGTAGACACTTTAATAGAATGTAAGAAGGCACAGGACACATCGGTGAGCTAAGGGCTTTGTGTGTCTCATAGGAAAACTCAGATGTTGCAATGGAAAAGATAAAAAACCCAAATATATAATTGAGGAGGTAGCTGCTTTCATTTTAAGATTTTTGAATAAAATAAATGGTTCTTCATAAAGGTTTGGTATTTTTCAAGAACCAATAGAAACTGATTTTCTCTGGCAGAATTTTTTAAAATAAGTAATGTTGTCCAGGTATATAGTCCTTTAATCAAACACTTGCCAGGACTGGGAAGAAATCAGAATTTTCCTGAACTGTCTTAAGTCATTACAAGCTGAATATATTTTCCTATTGTACTTCTGAAAACAAACAGTGGGAACCTGAGGTGTTTATTTGCTCTTGCTATCAGCACACATTAGCTGGCCAGGAGAAACTTATGTCATTAAGGTGTCTGTAACCGGTATCCCTACTCAGTATGCCCTCATTGCTGTAGAGACTTTATGCTTCTTAATGTTTCTGGAATGCTGTTATAGTTTCCAACTGTATATAGTTGAAGTTATAATGGTTTTTCACAATTTCCTACCTGTTAGGTACTGTGCAGACATGAGTATGGATGCAAGAAAGACTATGTTCAAAGGCAAACATATAGTTAAAGCAACTATGACAGCACGGTTTTCTCTTTCTGTTAGACCATACTGGAACTATATAAACTCTTTATATCAACAAGCTCGCAGCAGAATTACAAATGTATTAACACTTTCACTATTACCCAAATACATTAGATTTCGAGAGTGTGTTTTCTACCTTTCTCTAGCTTTCCTGGACAGTTATGTGGAGTGATTCAAAGGAAGCATATGCTCTCCTCCCAACATCAACATGTGTTTGGGAGGATTTACTTCGGGTTGCTTTTTTCTCCTTTTTTTCTGTTTTTTTACTGCAGCCATCACTACAAAATTCAACACCCTGAAGAATTTACGTAGGGAGTGACCATACCCTTCATCACTGAAAATACTTGTGATTTGATGCTCATTTAATGTATCTTCAGAAAAACTCCTCCTTTCATTGCAAGAGTGCTGTAAACACTAGTGAAATAATATGTTACTTCAGAAGCAAATATCCATGGCAGGTTTGAGATACACTGGTGGTCATCAAACCCAAGTGCATACTTCATGCATAAATATTTACAGACGTTGCTAGAGGTCTCTTTTATAGCATCTAACAGGCTACAACAGCTAAATAAACTGCCTGCCATTATCAATATAAATGGTAAATTAAATTAATAATTATTGAACCAATTATTAACAGATAATATTTTTTGCTCTTCTGCATCTGCTGTGCAAAATAAGTGGAGACTGCTGCTATTCTGAACTAGCACCATATATAATCCACAACACATTCTGATTGTATTGATCTAAATAACTACAGGAAGTTTAGAACTTTGAGATCAACTTAAAATTGTTACTTATAGGAAAATTAATTTAAGGAAAAGCAATTTTCTTCACATACTTTATGGCTATTTCTGAAGAGGAAATAACCTATAATTAGTAAAAGTGCTTGGTATTAAGCTGCAAAAGTTGCAGTGTCTCTTTCAAAATTTAATGCATAAAAATTCTTCAGAATTGGAATATGGGAGTTACAGGTACTTTTACAGAAATAACACAAAATTAGTAATAAGAGTGTCTGGAGCTGCTGAATCCTGCAGGCTGGTAGAGCTGAGGATGCCACTGCTCCATCTCCCCAGGCCCAGCTGGTAGGTGAGACTGCGTTCCCTACAGGCACACTACACATACACATGGCTGGATGCACAAATGAACACAGGTGACACACTCAGCACTCACACAGACACAAACAGCACCAGTGCCCTCATCCCCTTCCCCTCTCTAGCTGATCAGAATGGAGGTCCCTTTGTGGGAAATACACACCTGCATTTGCAGTGTGGATCCCTCCAGTCTGCCCAGTGACCGGCCTCTGGATGCCAGGGCTCCCTAGCTGCTAAGTCTTGTGTAGCATAACGTGACAGGGCTCACCGATCCACTCCAGTTTCAGACTCCTCTCAACCACACACACAAACTGCTATCCACAGGAACATTATGGATCCTCCAAAGGGATTCTCCTAAGCTACCTGCAGTACTTAGCTTGTGGCTTTTTAGATAACATGAAAGTAGAATTTCTGTTTCAGGGATAGGAGAAGGAATATTGTAAAGAGCATGAGAAAAACTCAGTTAAATAGAGAAAAAAACTTTGATAAGTGCAAAAAGACAATAAACAAATGGAGTTCCTCATGGTATGTGGAAGTGAAGTACACCACTGAGGACTTAGCCATGATCTTCATATAAAGTCATTAAATAGAAGCATTTTCTCTGATTTTTATGTTCCTTAATGATACATATGTATTTCTACCTGGCAAAATAAGTACACAGCACCTGCTGAGTCACTTATTTCAATACAAAATGAATTATAATTGCAATTCCAAATTTTTCCCTCATATGCATATGTATATTCATGAAATAACCATTTGGGTCAAATTGGCGCACAGAT
Organism: Falcunculus frontatus; assembly: GCA_013398115.1. NCBI lineage: Eukaryota > Metazoa > Chordata > Aves > Passeriformes > Falcunculus > Falcunculus frontatus. Next base: position 343,973 of record VZRV01010661.1, on the reverse strand, counting down.
GCAACAGTGATTCACTAGAAGATGTGTATTCTGCTCCAAGACACATGCTTGGAGCTTCTGTTTGGCCCTTTTTTACTTTGATTTAATTCCATTGATTTCAATGCAGTTACATAAGCAGAAATATGACTCACTGACTTCAACAGAACTAATATTCGTGAGCATAAAAGCAAAGTTTTAGGCCTACAAACTGTTTGGGAAGGATTGAAAACAAGATGATGCACTACCATATTTTAGATTCCCTTTCCTCTCCTTTGTATTCTCATGAAGAATATGTTATGTTGAAAAAGACTTACCTAAGCTAGATCTATCCTGGTTTTATGAAATTAAAAATATAGATAAAAGATAGCTGTGATGGAGTGATTATAGTCAAGATGGCTGATAATTCCTGTAGATAGTCTAGTATGTTAGCTGGTATTTTTCCCTCAGTAGCTGAATAATGAATCTTAACATCAAACTACCCTAAATTCAGAGCTGCCTTGTAAATAAAGTTAGAATCAAGCACTTCGAGATATGATTGCTATCTACATAATATGGAAATATTTAGTGTTCTTAAATTATGTTCTCTATCAATGACTTCATAAAAGACTATTAACATTTTTAGGAGATATATGTGTGCATCAAGGAGAGACTATACTCTTTAAAAAGACATTGAGCTTTGAAGAAAGCTGTTTTTAGACTCATCTCTGAATGATGTGGTATCAGCTATCAAAGTAACATACAACAACCATGGGATTAGAACTATTAAATGAAAAACTACAATAAGACAACAATTTTTAACTAAGATAGTGTTGGCAAGATATATGGCCCATAAAAAACTGAGATAACTTAAAGAGTTGATAAGCAAAGCTAACAACTAGTTTTAATGTATTGTTATTATAATAGCAGCATTTACTGTATTAACATTGCTACAGTTCTACTGTATTGGCATTTCCCTTATGTAAGTATATTTTTTCCCTCTGAAATTTTCAAGTGCAAGATAAATATGCAGACAGTATTTAAACTGAATATGAGACTATGAAGGACTAAATTTTTGCTTGCTAGTCAGCCCAATAGACATAGGTAGTGCAATGAAAATAAAAATTATGTGAAACTAATATAGTCTGTATTTGAGGCTATCACGATTCCAATAGGATGACAGAAGGCTGCAGAAGGCTGGTGACTGCATTTCGGAAACATATCCAAAACACTACTGTTTCCAAAATTAAGTTTTGAAACTTCTCTATTCTTTGTGGAAAGATGTGGTGCTATGAATGCCTTTCCCAGATGTTTCCCATTCAACATATTTTTAAAATATGGCCTTGGCTTGCCTGGGTATTTCTTGAATGAGAAAAAGGATTTTTACTTCATTGTTTTCCTCATAACTGAACATTGGTGTGCACATTTGCCTAGTTCAAAGATGCTCTTTAGCAAAAGCAACAATAAATCTCCAATCTTCTGGAAACTGTGGGGTTGTCTAATGAGGCTTCATAGTGATTATCAGTCCATTTTGGCCTCCAAAGAAGCCAGTAATTGAGGATTAAGGGTAAAATCTGAATTCTCAGTAATCTTGCTGCTTCAACTAAGATATAAAGTGTATGCAAAAGTTTTTGCTTCCATTTGTATGATGGGCAAGAGACAGGTGATTGAAAAGTTGTGCATGAACCCATTTACGTTTAATATCATTGAAAAGAGACAAGATGATGATGATGATGATGTATACTTCATGGCAATGAATTGTGTTTTATGTAAAAAACTGTGTGACGTAAAAACTGCGTCACAAAGGGAAAGAGGAGATGACTCTCCACAAACTGTCTGGAGCCTATTCACACAATTCTTCTAGAGTCATACTAAGATTGCTAAGAAAAACGTAATGCAAAGGAATGTTTCTTCTTTTTCTTATGCCTTGTAAAGAAAGTGTGCTTTTGAAAGAAAATGGAAGAACCAGCACCAGTATTTATGGATACTGGCTTTATGAGCAACTTTCAGAAACAGATCTTTCAGAAATGAAATAACCTGTGCAATGCAAAACACAATTATCTGAAAACTCAAAATATTGCTCCAAACAATTGAAACTATGAGTTATACTATGATTGATTCAGTGGAAAAGGCACCAATAATTCAAAAAACAGGAGTGTAAATTTTGTTGTTACTTCTTTAACTAAACCATCATACAAACACCAAGATTAAACCTTACTTCTCTGACTAAAAGCGGCTCACACTTCCAACAGGACAGTTTATTTAAAACTGTCATATTCTCAAGATAGATTTTTTTTTTCCTTCTTCTTTGGTAAAAAAATTTCATGTCGTCACTTTCAACAATTTTTTTTAAGCTACTGTGGTTTTGGCAAAATATGAAAAATGTAACTAGTGTATTTTCGTTTTCAGTGAAGTAACAGTATTTGGATATTTCAATTCAGTTCCTAAGCACATTGTTTAAATTTAAATGGCAAACTCTTTCAAGTTCTAGAAATTCATTTGTTTTTTCAATTTTTCACAGATTGCAGTAAATGGGCATAATCACAGCCGAGGTCTGTGAATGACCTTGTTGATTCTTGTCAGCTCTGGGGAGCAAAGTTGACGAGTACCCAAGGGGCATGCTAAGAACTTAGGTTCTTAGCTTCAAATATTTAAGTTACAATTACAGATACTGATACCTGAGCTGACAACCTAAGTGCCATTTATAACCAGTGAAGCACAAGCAGAATTGCTGAGGTACAATTCAACACATCGAAATCCAGGCATTAGATGTGTTGCATCATAAAGTGTCCCTCTTACTATCGATGGAACCCAGAACCAACGCTCAAATGTGACTGTCTACTCCTGCAGAACTAGAAACAGAGTGGGGTGTGCCACATAAAATCTGGTAGACAGAAATTATGGAAAGACCACTTCTTTCCAGGTTTTTTTAGATCAGAATCAGTATAAATGAACTAAGGACGAGGATAGCTGGTGTATTCTCTACATCAGTATTGTAATTAAATATTACTAATGTGAACAGAAAATATTGCAAGTACCTTAATTTTAAACTATTTTGAAACTCATGAAAAGGATTATTGTTTACAGAACAGAAAAATAGCAAGAAGACATGATAAAATCTTTGGTTAGTCAATATCTTCAAACAAACAGTTAAAATTGCATCTTTTCAAGAAGTACTTGACATTGTATTAAGTTCTAATGTGGACTTAGAGGACTGTGGAATTTAAATTATGCAATATCAATAGTGTCTCCCTTACACTTTTGTAAGTATTTCAGCTTCTCATTATGCAGGGCAGACAATCTGACCTAAGAGGAGGAGAGAAATATTAAGAAAATAGAAGAGAATTTATTTTAAGAGTCTCATTGAACTCCCACTGGAGTTGATGGGTAAATGCCCAGCTCCTTCAGTGGGAGTAGTACTAGACCTATGATAAACAGGTTGTATTTTGTAATATACAGAATATAGTGGTCCTATAAAATAAGATTCAGAAACCAATTGACCTTCAGGTTGCTTCATCTTGTAGAAAGCAAGAATTTTGCAGCAAATACCTACAGATTTTCCTAACCTTAGAAGGACTGGAACACATTTTTAAGAAGAGTTAATGGCTCATGAAGTTTATGGTCAGTTATGTCACCAAAAAATATAGACATGAAACAAAGAAACAGAAGTTTTGAGTTTAGTTAGGTGATTAAACGCCACATATTTCTTAAAATATATCTTAAACTGGTCAGGTAATACCTATCCTAGAAGTTTTGGAGTAATCCTGTAGCAAAAAAAAAAATCAATCTATTCCTTTCCTTTCCTTTCCTTTCCTTTCCTTTCCTTTCCTTTCCTTTCCTTTCCTTTCCTTTCCTTTCCTTTCCTTTCCTTTCCTTTCCTTTCCTTTCCTTTCCTTTCCTTTCCTTTCCCTTTCCCTTTCCCTTTCCCTTTCCCTTTCCTTTCCTTTCCTTTCCTTTCCTTTCCTTTCCTTTCCTTTCCTTTCCTTTCCTTTCCTTTCCTTTCCTTTCCTTTTATTTTTCCAGAGATACTTCTTTTTGTAACATTAAAAAGTGAAGCTTTAACTGTCATTAGCTTGTCATGTACTTCTTGTTTCTTCAGCTCTAAATGAGCATAAGTATTTGAGAATGGAGAAACAGCAGCTTTGGACATTAGTTGTATAACATTAAAAATGTCAGCTGCTTCAGTACTAATTGTATAATGCTCATGCCTCTAGGATTACTGTAATTTCATTCACTGGTACTGTGAATTCAGTGTTTTAATAAAGGCTGTTGAGAGAATCAAATGAATTTAAGTGAACAGCTTTGATGATTGCCATTAATATTGCTGTAATTACATATCAATAATAAGTAGTTGAGAAAGGACTACTGCTGCATATACAAGTAAGCTTAGAAATCCCCAGAGCGTAGAATGATACTAGAATCAGACTCCAGAATAAGAATGTATTTCAATATGAAAATGAACTATCTCAAGACTGTAGTGGAGGAGCCATCATGTAAAAGAGCAGAGGCATGCAACTACACAGGCGCAGGATGGTGTCAGAGGTCTCAGGGCTATATATAAAGAGGTCACTTCTTTGTACAGAATACTGCAACAACCCAGTGAAGCTGCCTATAGCTGACAGCATAGTTGAAAATATTTAAGAAAACAAAATCAACAGTTAATTGTACAGGGATAACTACTCAAGAACTGGTTATGTGAAATTAATGACCTTGATATCCTGGAATGTTATGTATTTAATTACCATTAAAGGAAAATAACTTTAATGTCTGTGTTTGTTTTAGCATTCCACCCATGAGGTTTGACTGAATTTAAAATGCAGCACAGAGTGTCATAAATATACTAAATAAATAAAATACTAGGTAATGCTTTTTTTATAGTAATCATGCAGGTTGAGGTAAACAGGTTATAGGACTGAAGTGAATGTTGTCCTCTTACAAGTAAAATTACAAGTTTGGGGTTTTTTCGTTTTTGAGATGAGAAGCAAAATATTTGTGAAATAATGTTCTATGAAAACCATTTACAGAAAATTTCAAACTTTATTACTCAGAGCTATTTCCATACACACTGTTAATATATCATGATACTGAAGCTGCATAAATCTGAGTGCACTATGTTTTTTAGGAACGTCTCACTCCTGTGCAATCTTGCTCAAAGGGGAAAAAAAAAGGTGTGCTCTTTAGAGGTATTTTTATTTGATGCATTTTTTAGCAGCTAACAGATGATTTCATATCATCCAGCAAGGAAGAACTTCATATGATCAGGAAAAGAAGCTTCAACACTCCTGTAAAATTCATGATGATGCCTAAACAAAGTGTTACTTTTTGACTTGTAAAGCATATTGCTGCCTAGATTCTTTATTCTCAAATTTTCTGTTACTCTGACTGTAAATTTAATTTAGTAAGGGATTTTAAAAAATTCTGCAATCCCCTCTTTCTGTTTTTTTCAGCATCAGATTTTGTATGTTGTTTTGTCTTGGTATTTGATAGCCTTCTAGGCAACATGCTGATGAATAAGAGAGGGATTGATTTTGACCTTTTGCAGCTTTGAATCTACAGATGTTTATGCAGATGCTTGGCTTTCTAAAAGAATGGTCCTACTGACATCAGTGTGGCCACTTCTGTTCGACTTAGAAATTTTTACAGGGTCAGGACTCAGTTCTGCAGAAATCCAAATGCAAACAGAAGAGGAGATGACTCAGCAAGTTTCTCTCATTGGTATTAATAAAGATTCAAATGCAAATAACCTAGATCTACAAGTACTTGGCAGATCCTAGGTACATTCAGTCCTTATTTGCAAAAGAGGACTTAAAAGCAACATCATTCTCTTATTTTAATTAAATTTTCTCTTACAGTCAGTGCTTTTCTTTTTATGCATCAGTGGAATTTCTATATTTCTGAGGTACTGGTAATTTAATATTAAATTGTTAATCATTTAACCAGACAATACAGCTGATAATGTAAAAGCTAGAATGATATTATATTAATTGCAAAGAATATTAGTGGTTAGAATTACCACTAAATATTGAAGATATAAATAAATAAAATAAATAAAATGCAATTGTAGATAGCACTGTTTATTCTACTTCATTTAGTTTTAAATCACTTAAAAACTCCTGAAACTTACAACAAAGTTGTGCAATTTAATGAATTATATCTTACAGAGCTGATCATTAAATTTAACCTCAATCTCTATAGTCTGTGATTTAAAATTCTTACTATTTTAATTCCTTGTTTACCTTTTTCTTATGGTTAAGTAAATCAATTTTCCTATCAAGTTTTGAACTATGACAAAATAAGTTGAAACAGAAAATTAGTTAGTTAGAATTTAAAGTAAGTACACAAACTTTGGGGATAAAAAAAAATTACAAAAATTCTATGGTCATTCATGTAAATTTCATCTTAAATAAAGGTCAAGCTATTAGATCATGTTGAAGAAAAAGTAGGTTTACTACTCCCACTTGTGAAGTCTCATGTGGAATTTTAATACGTATTATTATGTGCTTTTGCTTTCTGTGAGGCAATAAACTCCAATCCAGATGACCATGGATGAAGCTATTCTTTAGGGAATAGGATGGCACCTATTTTATTATCCTGTACATCAGCATATCAGTTGGACTTGAGCAAAGGACAGTTTTACAACCTGCTTGGCACAGGTGTTGGACATTAATCAATATGACAATGGAAACAGTTTAGCTGGATTCTTTGCAAGTGTACTTCTAGCCAGTTTGCTCATACTAGTTCAATTTGTACAGAACATGAATTTCTTTTTGTAGTTGCTTTGCATAAAAGTAAGAAACAACAAACAGTCTTTCGTTTCATCATGAACATCTCATATACAAAGGATTAGCTATAACATTTGATCTTTCCTGTAGATAACATGATTTTCTCTGGTCATTTTAAGACAGCTTTTCAATCTGCTGATACTTTCTGGTATCAAATTAGTATTGCAGCAGTGTGATGTACGGTGTACAGTCAGATCAAGGTGAATGTGACCATTCTCATTAAAGGACACAGTCTGCTTCGTGGGAAAAAACCCAATTTATTTCTAGTGGTGAATGATGTGCATATTTCTGCAGTGTCTTGTAACTACAGTTCGTCAGGTATTATTTCCATCACAATACATTGTGGTGTTTACTAGCTCTTATTTCTTGAGTTTACAATGGGTAAAGAAGAGACCAGCTGACTGGCACCATGGCTCTGGCTGACAATATTGCCTGTCCTGTGTCAGCAGTTATCTGAATCAAACCTGCAGGTATCCAAACAGGAGAAACACTTTTCACATTTATGCCTTGTTGCTGCAACACAACATCTGAAAATAAAGATATTCTATCAGTGTCATGGTACAAAAACCTGTCTTTTCCCAAAGTTTGTTGTAACTAAAACGGGGTTTGTTGACTTGTTAGGTTTCGTTTGTTTTGGTTTTCCTTCCATTAGTTCAGTAGGTTGGTAGGATTTTCGTAAGATTATTAGTTTATTTTCATCAGGTTAGCAGAGGCAAATAGCAGAGGAATTTTTTTGTATAATGTTTATATACTTAGATTGAAACTGCTATAAAAAGTAGATATTCTGGTACATTTGTTATATCCATCAACTTCATTCAGAACTGTGAGGTTCTCATGACATGTACTTTTAAGGAGAGGGTATTTCTTAATTTGATGTGAAACTACCTTATTTGGAGAGCCCTAAGATATACATGGCAATATGAAGTTCAATGCAAGGATGAAAGATTCCTATCAGTTCTCCGATCCATGCTGGAATATAAGATTCTGTAACCAAGCCAATAATGGTGCTTAAACTAGATAAAGCTTAATATGTCTTTGGGCAATGAATTTGTACTGCTAACTGTAATGTAGGTGTACACAGACTGAGGAAGAAAAGGCTGTGTTTGTTATGTTTTTTTTTTCTTGTGATTGGTTCTGCTTTGTTTCCTTTCAAAGTGAATAGGTGTCATTACAGGGTAAGACAAAATAGTCAGTAAAAATTCTGATGGCTCTGCACCTTGATGTTAGGAACGTGTTGCTGAATCAGGTTCATGCACATGAGAATGGAATTATCCATTGCTAATTTTTCTAATAGAAGGTGGATTATTCTGTGTATAAATTATAGTTTGTATATATTATAATGCTTTTGTTTTGGAAAATGTAGTCTTATAAAATATATTCAAAAGTATGTGCATGTAGGTCTTTGAGTTGGATTAGTATGAAACACCTCTCTGAAAACAGAAAATGCTGCTCATATATTACATGTGTAATCACCATCCATGAGCTTCTTCAGTAATCACTTTTTTGGGGAAGAGCACTTCAGAAAGAATGTTTTGTTCAAAAGCTGTGAATTGCCTCTTTGAAATGACTTATTTTTTTACATCTGTGTAGGGATGAAGCTTAGGGAAAGTATTAAATTTTTAATGCATGTATAATTTTGATAATCTGTCAAGGTTTCAAATAACAGAATAACTGCTATGATCCTACTATGGTATTGCTTGTCGTGGACACTCAGTTTTACTTGTCACCATTGCAAACTTTTTCTTATATTCTGAAGTTGATAAGCCTCTTGGAGCTTTCGACTCTGATTCAAACCTTCATGCCTTTTAAGTAATAGTAACAACTACTGCCTTCATGACTGTGGCTCTGGTTGAAAATTGCATGTTTTCAGTATATTATTAACACACTTGGAGTGGATGTGCAGGACTGCAAATATATGACATTGAATGTATATTACTATACTTTCTGACTAAACTGTAACACATATATATTTATTTTATTAAAGAAATGTGTATTTGTTTATTTAGCAGTTATTCATAAAAGGTTACAAAGAAAGTGATATGAAGTAGAAGTATTTTACTGTCTCCTGAACTAATGGTCTGAGTCTTATCACCTGGCTACACTGGCTCAGCTGTGATTCATGATATAGAGATAAAATATAAGGCTACAGGCAGTAATCATAAAGATTAACTGGCCTCATGAGACTAATTTCCCATGACTTCCTCAGTAATCCATGCACAAGGATAGGTCCTTGGAAGAGTGATTCAGAGGAGGTGTCTAAATCAACCACTATGAATTGTCCTCTAGAAAATATATCTTTTTCTCCTGCAAACAGAAGAAATCCAGGGAAGTTTGCCTTAAGAGGTCAGTGTTTGCTTCTGTGAATATTCTTCAGAGATGAGGGTCTGCAGGATTCTAGTATACAATATCATTTGGCACAGAGGCCCTCTAAGAACAAAATTACTATCAATTTAAAACTCTGCATTCTGAAAAGGATCTTTATGAAAAGGTCAAGAAGCTACATGTCCCCTGTTTGCTCTGCCTGGGAAGCATAACTGTGGCAGTGGGTAACTGAACACTTAGACAAACAGAAAAAAACTCGTCTTCATGATAATTCTAAAAGAAAAAATTTGATAGGTCTTAAAGTACAAAGGTCTGTCACTGGAATTCACCGTTGTGTGTGAAACTGCTGAAATTTCTCTACTGAGTCACAGAACTTGAGGTTTTGATCCAATAAAACACCTAGAGACATGCCTAACTGACATACCAACATCTGTGATTCTATTTGTTCTTAAATCCAGAACATGCTGAATACTTGAAATGTCAGTTCAGCACTTCAAATCAACAGAAGTCAAAAAAAATTTCTCAACCTGTTCACACTGGATAACACTGATGAACTGATGAAGTTTGCCCTCAGTACTACATATCCTTTTTTTTTTTTTCATCAGTAGTAAAAGGCAATATCTGGCTGTTCATTTGTTCTCTAATATTTTAACATTTTAATTATTTTTGCTTCTCACTTTTATTTTTCTCTTCTTGCAGAAGTCACTCTTTATTGATGATTTTTTTAACAGGGTAAAGTGAGGCTGTTGTTTTGTTTGTTTTCTCTTATGAATATCTCAGCTGGCATAAAACTCTCAAACATTTTTTTTGTGCCTGTGGTTCCTGTGCCATGGCAATGCAATACTGTCAAATGAAGTGATTTTAAACTCTTGCCTGCTGTTGAATATCACATGGTCTGGAAACCACAGCACTGTAGCCAGAGCCAATGCCCTTTCAGAGAGAGAGGGAGACAAATAAGGTATGTAGAGAGCAGATGTCCCCAGATCTACAGAGATGTAGAACTTGTTTCAGGTTAATCTCCAAGCACCAGAGGTTAAGAGGTTAGGCTTTCTGGTCTTTTCTCCATGTCACTTGATGTCAGTATGAAGCCAATTTCAATGGTATTATCATTCCCTCCTCCTACACATTCATACACCTTGACTATTTTTCTTTTCTTTTTTTTTTCTGCTATATTCACATATGCTAATACAGCTGACATGTTAATTTGTTAAAAGAATGAAGAAGCTTCTGCATTACTAAGGGACAAAGGGGATGAGCAAAGGACAGTAGTAATTCTGAATTTCATAGAACTATTTTATGGGTTTATATTTGACATAGTGGCACTGCAAAGCATATTTTCCAAAGGATATTTGTGATAACAATATTACAAAAATATTATTTAGTAAGTAACATTCTATAACAAGTCAATGCACTTCACAGCTTTGAAACATTAATTATATATGGAGCAATGCAAGTTAGGATCTACATTGTTGAAGTCTTCATTAAAATGAAATGAAAACAAAGATCAACTATGACAAGCTGGTAAAATTATCAATCAAGGAAAAGGATTTTATTCAAAGTAAAAGATAAGATAGGTCCACTTTCCATCCATGAAAAATACATTCTCAATAAGGTAAAATGATTATCTCATTTCCCCTATTAGCAAGTGTATAACAGTAATAAGAGTGAACACTGACACAATCAGGATGTAAAAACCAATTTTATAGCTCTCCTCTGTGTTTGCTAATAGAGATATGGAAACTTTGTCATTTCTAACTTCCCCATTGTTATTTCTTTCAAGTAGCCTCTCAGTACACTGGTTTGCTGAATGGTATTAAAAATTCTCCCTGATTATAATTACAGTGGCATATTTCAGTGTTTAAAATTTTATTAGGGCAGAATCATTCATGTTACCACTCTGGAGGTCAGACACTGCCTAAGACAACCTTAAGGCTCTGGAATAAAAGGTAAGGCATTTATTAAAAATACCTAAGTATTAACCTTAGAAACATGTGTCTGCTTTTTCATCTAGTTCTGGCTTTCTCTTTGATTTGTACCTGAGGATATTTTTTTACTGAAAAATGAAACTTGTGCCAGTAACAAAATTGCTTACTAGAATTTACTTTACTTTTCACCCTTCTCTCTAGGTTAGGATACTGATGTAATTAAGAAAAAAACACTGAAGCTAGATTATAACAAATTTTCACTCACAAATGAAGATATATGAATATGATAAATCATACCAAATTCAGCAGTATGAATACTGGAATAAAGTTTCATGTGTGTATAGGTATTTTCCATGCTGAACTGTAATTCCAGGTTTATATCAGAAAAAAATTTGCTTGCACAGATATGATTTTACAATTAAGATAAGAATCCTCGGCTTTTATGCATACCAAATTTATAACGCCAGAGGTGTTTCTCTGCTTGTGCAGAACTTACGCAAAATAACTTACACAAGTCACATGAAATAATTATTTTTTTGCTATTTGTTATTTTGTTTGAGTTCTGAATGATCACACATCATAAATATCTGTTTCAGGAATTTACCATTATAAAATTATAACTTTAAAAGGTCTTGAACTAGCTTAGATGTTTCAGGTTCTTATGTCAGTGACTTCCACCAAAATTACAAACAATAAAAGAAAAACATGTATTGTGTCATAGTTTGAAGAGCCATATTAATCCTTCAGTCTTTTAGAAAACTTCTATTCATCTGAACTTAAATGAACAAGTGGTATCTCTCCCAACTTATTCCAGAGAAATATTAATAATAGCACATATAAAAAGAGCTATAAAAATTGGTATAGACAAGCATAGCTTAATAATTTCCATATATTCATTTAGATAGGAGACAAATTTTCAAATGTTAGATCATCTACTGGCAATCTTGATTCTGCTTCATTTAATAATTTTTGAACTATGAGAACAAACACATGGAGCAACACAGATGATTATTCTCAGAAGTGGGATGCTCAATATTTACCACAATGCCAAAAGAGTTGGCTGTAGGATCACTGACAGCAATTAATACTAAATGTGTGTACAAGCTGGTTGGCAGAAAACTTCCAGTTCAAATGGCGTCATTCTTTGTCTGATGGCTTAATGCCAGTTTCACAGTGTGACATACTGATAAGCAGATGCAGCAAAAGTCTAAAAGAGGAGGTTAAGGGATGTAAACATCATCATGATCATGTCACACGATGGAAAAGCATCTCTCTCCTCTTCCAGAAGTGCATATGATTGTGGATGCAGATGGTTGGAAAGGAGATCAACTACCTCTGCCATGTCCACTTGAAGTGCCAAAGAGTAGCCATGGAGATCCACAGAACATAAATAAGTTGTTGTGTCTACATTTGAAAAATGGGAAACAGTAATTATTTTTGTAAACCTAAATTTTTGACACCAGGATTCTTATTTATATATTTGTATTTGCTTGTTTGGTTGGTTTTGTTTCTGAGTCAATGGAACAGAGAGAGCTTGTTTGCTCTCTAATGAAGCTTTAAAATATCCTAAAATACGCATTTAGTCCCAAAACAAATCAAAATTGCCATGAGTATATTAGGAGGTACTTTGCTTTCATTCGATTGCCCTTTAGATTTTTGTGTTATTCCAGATCATTGTTTTGATTCAATAGAATTGCATCAGTAGCTGTGTTTATGTTTCCATATTTTCTTGGCAGCTATTCTAGGTTGAAGGGTTGAGAGGCACCCTAACACTTTATTTGAAATGGTATATTTCAAGTGACCAATTAAGATGTGGGTTTGATATAACACAAAAATTATGCACTTTAAATAAGGCTGCCAACATTCATTCTTACTCTCCAAACAATATGTTCATCCCCTAAAAAACATAGCTCAGACTGTAAGATTTTGTGTCTAAGCTAGCTGATAAACCTATAAACATCAGTAAGAGTTTATAAGATTTTTAAAGTATTATCTGATCAAAGCGTTTGGTTTAAAGTTGACTGTGAGGCAAGGGTTAGAATTGGGTAATTTTGTGACTTGTAAGTTATTGTCAAAATATGAATAAAGATGCATATGTAGCCTCACATTAAAAAGTAAGCTTTTTTTTTTTTCTTGGAAAATTTTGATTAGATTCATGTCATCACTCAGGTACATATCTCTTCATTCTTCCTCTCTCTCCACTTACCACTTCCTAAGAAGAATTGCAGGTTTGTCTGGTGTTTTCTAGATGCTTTACTCTTCTACTGAATCACTGAATTTACCCCAAACAGGACTACTACTAAATTTACTACTACAGGACTACTTTATCGCATCAAATGTGTGCTGGTTTAAACTGCACACTCCATGCCCCTCCCCTTTTATGCATCTCAGGTTCAAGTTTTAAAAGCTGTATGTTTATTACAGCACTTAAGGGCCTGCACGCTGAGCCTCTGAGCTACAACAGGTACTATTCAGATTATTTGATTTGGGGTAGGAGTGGATCTACCATTAGGCAATTGTTTTCTCTAACATGAGGCCTCAGACTTATCAATCTTCCAGTTTAGGCTTTAAAATGGAAGCTTAATGGTTTTTTTCTCTACCAAAACAAATAGTAGTAATATCACCTTGGAGCCCAGTGGCACTTTCACTTAAGTGTGAATTAAAAAGTGTAAGAAAAACATTGAAACAATACTTCCCTTTCAGTTTTCTCTGTGCTCTGCCTTTTCTGGTCTGGTTGCAACGCATGGTTAATAAAACTCAAAAAAAAATCTCTATACATTAAGAGGAGATGTTTTGCTTCCTAGTTAATTTTTAACATGGTCAAAGGGAAAACTGGTGTGGTCATTCAAAAAAAAAATCAGAAAAATAGATAATTAATTCTTTGTTGCTTGATTGTTTATAAATACAGCAAATTCTTAAAAAAGTTTTGCATTTCCCACATAAAAAGTCAACCACTTTGCAAGTGAAAGGAAGGGATTCAATGGACCCTATATTCTATGTATCTTACATGCCATTTAGAAACTTATACTTTTACATGTGAATAGTTTATGTGATGAGTGACTGCTGAGTAACTGTTAACTGTTATATATTGTACTTTCCTCCCTGTATGGAGACCTTCTCTTGTGCAGCCATAAAAAAGCCTTAAAAATCTTTTAACATGTTGAACTTCAAAGTTCATTGAACTTAACTGCTCGACTTTAAATATTAGTATTCTGAAATGAACTTGGTATGTTTTTGAAATACTTTTTTGCTTAATTGCTACAATTCTGAAATGACCAAGCTAATACACAGTGGCTCTATGTTATCTGAAATTTCTTTTTCTGGCCTGGGGCATAGTTTGGCTGCATACAACAAACCTGCCCAAGGCTACTGCATGAGAGCCAGAGCAGCACATGTAAACACTGCGTGCTGGCTTTACACTGGCTCCCAGCAAAAGAGAGAGCTCTTCTAGATGTGCTTAGCTACAAAGCTTTGATAAAGGAGTCATTTGTGAATAGCATACTTTTCCACCATGAAATTAGTTTTCAGGTCTTTTAATATCACTGATTCATGAATTGAAGCAGCAGAATATTATTTTGCTATAACAAAATGTTTCAAAACAGCCAAGGAATATATTTTCTGAAGAAACCAGAGGAAAATACAACCAAATATCAGAGGATTTATACATAGAATAGCAATAAAAAAAATTAAAACCTGTGAATTTAAATCGGATACATAATATGTAAATATGATAATTCTAAATAAACCATTACTTTCTCATCACTCTATAGAGACCAGATAACTAAGGAGCAAGCTATCATTATACTTAAAGTCTTTTTAATGTGATTAAATTCTTTTAATTATCAAGGAAGTTTGAAGTGTTTAAAACCTCACTGAGATTTCTTTGACAAATGTGCTGGCAAATGACAAAGGATCAAAACCAGCTACAGGCACAGTATTAAAATGTTCATGGAGAAACAAAGACTGTTCAGCCAGCTGATGATACTAACCCATACTGTTTGCTTCAGAAGATGTGTTTTCAGTGAAAGGCTCCTTATTATCTCAGAATGCTCTTTTGGCAGAGCTGCTGTATACATATACATTTTACACTGTCTGTGCCTTCTTTTTAGAAAATTACAAAAGGATTCCACTTTGTTCTGACGTGGAATGAAAGCAAGCTACAAAATCAGTCGGGAAATGAAACTTTTGAGTTCCAGATAGCCTTAGGTCTCAGGGATCAATACACTGTAAGTTATATTATGTGTTTTAAAGTCAAGCAGAAAGTATAACTGCTAGAGAAGGAACTGAAGAACTTCTGCCGGATTCTCCTCTCATTTTATTACTACTTGATTAAATTCCCTTAAAATGAAACTGTTTCTTAAATATTATCAGCACAAGTGAAAAGAGAATCAGGACCTACTGTTATAGAGGCTGAAGAATCTATAATTAATTACTCCATAAAGCTTTTAATATTTGCCAGTGTCTGGAATGTTTTTGATGTCATTTGGCAGATTTTTAATTTAATGAATCTTTTACCTATTCATTGCAGAAAATTTCATAAACCAAAAATCGTAGCAGCCTAGGCATCAGGACATTGATATCCCCCTTAAATAATTTTAGTTAATGGAATAGTGCTGATACACAACAAAATTAGAACAATTTATGCTATCTTCCTCAGGTGATATTTGTCCATCAAGTGGAAAGCAAAACACATCAATGGGTCACCATACCTGATAGGCAGTATTAATTAAAGTACCTAAAAGCATTGTAGTGGTATATCGTAAAGACGTCTGACTCTACAGGTAGATAGAAAGAAATCACAAGACTTTGGCAGTAAAAAATGTATCAATGGTAGTTCATGGATAGAATTTTTTTTTTCTTTTTTTTTTTCTGTTAATGGGTCTATAGTCACTAGTGCAAAATTAGATGTGTGATTGCCATTTGATAGTGGGGACAACTGTCAAATGCTGAAATCAGTCCAACAGTAACAGCTCAGGACTGTGGACCAATACAGTCCCATTGCAGTCACTACACCAATATGGTCTTCTCTAAATACAGTGTTGCAAGAATGTGGCTGAAGTATCTCAAATCTGAGTGTACATGAAAATGATTAAGTTTTGTGAGGTGCTCATATAAAATGGTGATGGATCACAGAAGTATCATTCATCTTCTGACTCAATAATATTCTTGAGCATCTATTCTCTGCATATCTACATAGTGAAGTATAGTCAACATGTTTTTTTCCATGGTTGGATTTAGATATTCTTAAATTTCTTGCAGAACATTGATCTCTTATGCACAGAACATTGAGAATGAGGCTTTATTTCCTCAAAGAAAAAATATTACAAGGTGTAATTTCATTAATATAATGCATTCAAATATTATCGTGTAAAAAAAAAATGTAGATTGTGTACTTATTCATACAATTTTGTCTTTGTCCAAGCAACTGAAAGTTTTTGGGCTTTACTTTTTGTTGGTTTTGTTTTTAATATATAACTGACAAGTATAGGTGAACACATATTGCAACATATTATTTGTATCTTTAAATAAATTATTTGCTAATGTGTTGCTATATGGGTCAAAACTATGCATTTAACATAATATTCCTTTGTATTTGAAGTCGTTACGCAAAAGTAGTCATTATTTCTTCATCTGTAGAGTAACAGTTTGTAATGCTCTCAAAATCACGTTAACATCTGTTAACTGAAACTTGAATTACCCCTGTGGATTGGATGAAGAATACCTACGTTTCACTTCGCTTGCAGTTGAAGTCCATCCAAGTGTAGGTTCAGTGTGGCAGACTTTTCTCAAATGAATCAGAGGACATATAATCAAGAATATATGTGGTGTTATTCTGATTGAGAACATCCTTAGAATAGATGAGTAATACATTCTCTCTTAGGCAAAACACCAAGGAATACCAAGCTTCTCTGAGATTATTCCAAAATAAATTATCTGCAGGGTGATAGTTGCTAAGAACACAACGCAGAAATGTTATACAGGTCAGTATTGATTCAGATCATGGCATAGGTACCTGTGACTTTTGTGTACTAGCTCTGCTTCCCAGAGTAATACCCAAAGTGCCATTGCTCTCTTTAGTCAATGAACCAGGCTGGGAGTTTGTTTTCAAAGGTATAACAAAATAACAGAAGAGATCTCTAACCTCCGAGATTTTGATCTTGTAGGCTAACATAAGCAAAATGCTGTATTTGAACTCTGTACTTTAATACATTCTTACTAAACTCTGCACTGGTGCAGCCTCACCTTGAGTCCTGAATGCAGTTTTGGGGTGCCACAAAATAAAAAAGAAATTAAGTGATTAGAAGATATCAAAAGAAGCACCACAAAGATGGTGAAGGGTCTGGAGGAGAAGCTGGATGAGGAGTGGCTGAGGTCACTTGGTCTGTTCATCCTGGAGAAGAGGAGACTGAGGGGAGATCTCATTGCAGTTACAACTTCTGCATGAGGGGAAGAGGAGGGGCAGGCACTGATCTCTTCTCTCTGGTGAGCAGTGACAGACCTCAAGGAAATTTCATGAAGCTAAATCAGGGGGAGGTTTAAGTTGTATATCGGGAAAAGGTTTTTCATCCAGAGGGTGTCTAGGCACTGGAGCAGGCTCCCGAGGGATGTGGTCACAGCACCAAGCCTGTCTGACTTCAGTAAGAATTTGGACGGTGCTCTCAGGCACATGGTGTGACCCTTGGGGTGTTCTGAGCAGGGCCAAGAGTCAGACTTGATGATCCTGATGGGTCCCTTCCAACTCAGCATATTCTGTGATTAGTTTCAAATCAACAGTGCTTACCCCTGAATTAAACAGTTGGCTTTGTATATGCTTGGCTTCAAAAGACACAGTGGCCTTTTCTAAGCATGGAGGTACACACTGTGGGATAGAAATAAGGTGTAATTTTTGATTTCATACTGCATACTCCATACCCTTACATAACTCATAATTTCCAAGCCTTTCTGGAAAATTTCCTAGTGTATGATATGCATGCAAATGAACAGCTTTTAGCTCTGAATTGGTTTGTTTTATATTCAGATTATGTGTGTGTGTATGTACGCATTTATAGTATTTAGTTTGTGATTACCATTTTATTTATATATATTTACATTTATACTCATATTATTTATAAAAACACATCACTACGTTTGTGGCTTAAATGGTCTAAAAATGAAAAAGAAAGATAGCTGAAATTAATTCTTATTTTTATTGCTAATATCTGATATAGGTTATACAAAATCAATTAAATGATTAGAACTATTTCAGGAGATTAGTTCACCTCGAACAGAAATGATTATCCTGCAGTTAAAGTGTGCTCATTGGCATTGTGAATAATACCATTTTCAGTATCTTAGCTTTGTGAGAGTTAGAGCTAAATCATATGTCTTTTAATGGAAGATAAATGTGGTTGAAGAAAATCATCTCTGATGATGATGAGGGGGATGGTAACTTTTCGAACTAAAAAACTCAGTCTCTTGTGTCTAGCTGATCAAACTCTAATTCTCTGTCCACCACGTTTCCTATATGTAGCATGGAGATATCCATCTAGTTCAAAGGATTGACAGGAGAATTAATTACTTGGTATCTGAATGCCTGAAGGTGGAGGGACCTGCACATAATGTTGTAAATAATGCCTATTGCAATACTTTGACTAGAATCGTTAATTATCATCTTTGGCTTGGCCAAGACATTTTTCATCTCTTAATCTGAGAAGTCTCATTTGCAGACTCGACAGAACTTTTACCATGATCTCAGCTGCTATGCTAACTGAAGCAGCATGTTTAATAGAAGCAGTTTTTCTCAGCATAAACACAATTCATTATCTTTGTGCATTATCTCAGCCTTTCGCTTCCACTCTAATAGTCTTAGAATTTAGGATCCAACTCTGCAGGTCAGTGTGCAACAGAGGCAGGCAGACTTCCCTTCCAAGACTGTTAAAAAACAGGATAAGGCCAGACTCATGAGCTGGCTGGTAGCTGTTGATAAAATTAGCAGAGTATGGAAAATCACTTCCTTTTAGCTGTTTGTAGGAATGATGGATTTATTCATAGCATCAGCTTCTGCTCCCTTGCTGTTTTGCTTGTGCCTTGCTTAAATAAGCATAGGGCTACTTAAGTGAGATCGCACACTCTCAACTAACTTGGAAAGACGTAGCAAGATTTCCTTCACTTAGCATTTCCTTATAATGCCTTAGCTAGGTGTTCCTTTGCAAAAAGTAGAGGTTTAAAAATCTCACCCACATGCACTTTTGGGGAATTATTTAATACCGCCAGGAGAATTATTTAGTCCCCGCAGTTCATTTACAAATTCTACTAAACACAGTTGATGGGATCCGTTTTGTCTTTTTCATGGTTCTTGAAGATTCAGTATTTAGAACTAAAACATTGCCCAGCATGAAATGCATGTGAAGAAAATAAAGGAATCAACATAGATTTTTACAGCGTGAGGATTAGGATTCTGTAAGATTATTTCTTTCAGGATATCTGAGAAAATTAAAAACTTTTCCCTTTCGGGAAGTGATTTCATAGTCATATTTTAAAGATCTCTTTTAGATCTTTAAAACTGATCTCTTCAGTTATTCTTGACTGTGTCACCAGACTAAGCGACCTTTTTTTATTATTTTTACTTATTATTACTTATTATTACTTTCCTCTATACAGCCACTATATACCAGTTTTAATTAGTATGTGTGTTGCTAAGAAGCCAATTAAATCTTATAATAGTGGAAATAATTAATGTATGAACCTCTTTTTTGCTGAAGTATTTCAGATGTTTTTGCATTAATATAATATTTTTACTCTGCATACTAATAAATAAAAGTTGTGAAACCTGACAAAACTTTTTTCTTTCAGTTAGAGTTGTTATTTAACATCATTTAACAGTGATTGAGAACTTCGAGACATTCAGTAGAGGCTCACATTTGGAGGGGATTTTTGACATTGGTCAAATTCAGCAGCAGACCAGAATCTTGTTTATAAAATATGTGTCAGTTAATAAAAGATGAATACAATTTAAAATATTTTTTTACTTAAAAGTGATGTGATAAGATGGATTACAGACATGCTACTTATGGAAAAAGCAATTTCCAGAACAACAATCAAACTCATTCAAGGTTATGCAGTTTAGTTCTACGTAAACAGTATGAAACAAGTTTTATTTTAATGGATGGGAATATGCAATTCTTTGTTGTGGAAGCTAATAAGAAAGGATTTTACACTATAAGACACATTTTCAAAGCACTGTCTTAAAAATATTACATAGCTTCCTCCATATAATTTCTCTCTCATTTTTCTTTTGTGTTCATCTTCCTTTTTTGTTCCTTGGTCATTTTCTTCTCTTTGTTCTGATATGACCTTGTTTTTCTCAATTATACTTTTTATCATTCCTTTTTTTCCTCACCTCATTATTATTTATCCTTTAAATTGCAGTATTTCCTAGAACAGGAGTTCTCAAACTCCAGAAGTCATGATCCCTCTTAGGCTAATGAGTATAGTCGTGTAAACAGAAATGTGGTTGCAAGTCTGGAAATGACCCCAGAAATGAGAGTGGAAATGGGGATTATAAGCCCTGAAGCAGAGCCAAAAGCAGAAAAGTTTCCAGAACATTAGCCAATGGGTAAAGTAATAGGTATCCAACCCTATTCTGCAAAGTACTGTGGACTCTGCAGAGGAATAATTATCAAAACACGACAGAACTAAGAGATGATACAAACTAATAGTAAAAAAGGAGGCAATTTGGAGAACAAAAATAATAAAAAGTGAGAGATTCTTGGCCAGTTAAGTAAAGCTTTTTTTTTTTTTTGCCTTCACTTTCTTCTTGAACTCTTGCTCCCTCTTAAAATTGTCACTAAGTACTTCAAGCTTTCAAATGTTCTCCTCTCTGCCCTCTCAGGTTGCAGCTTTTCTCCATGCCTTTGTGAAGAAAAACAAGGTTGGATGGTGTGGGAGGGAGCTTGCCTTTCAAACAGTCTGGTGTCGTCCGCTGATACACTGGCAGCTATTAAACTGCCTACCCACTTCTCTACTAAGCCATGTTTTCATAGGGCAATACAGGCCATCTCAGGTCAGGCACCATACTGCCCTGCAGTAACAAAACTCACTTCAAAGAAAGAGAAAAAGGATGCTGACAGCTGACACTGTGGCTCTTTTATGGGAAAAGGCAAGATAAGGGATCTTGGAGTTCTATAAGAAATGGCAGAAACTTTGGATCCACCACTGAGTTAAATGTAAGAGGTTAGACTAATTTTGCCAGAGTATTTGACATTTTTTTTTGTCTAGTAGGCATGACACAGAACATTCATGATTGTAATCTTCATTTCTTTCCCAGCTGGAATTTGCAGCATCACCTGGACAAAATACTGAGTAGATTGTTTACAGTTCAGTGACTATTTCTAGATAAAATTTGCTAAATCAGTTTTTTTAAGGGTAAATCAGGAGAGACATGAGGCAGGGTTTAGAGTTTTGATCATAAATTCTTTATCTGTTTCACATTTGAAATGAGCATCTTAAAGTATATCAGAGAATCACATAAAAATAAGAGATTTCCAGCAGAGAGTAGTCCATGTGTTTTTAACTTATGTATTATGTATATGATTTCTCTATTTGTCTTTGTTAAATTTTGATCAGGTTAATATTATTGGAATCAGTAAAACTGACATATCTAACAGCAGAATGGGATGAGAGAAGTGTTTTTCCTTGAAGAAAGCTCAGAGTGGTTTGCTCAGGATCTCATTGCTGTGCTGTTGAATTTTCTCTCTTCAGCTTCACTTGCTTTCCTTCACATTATTTATTTATGTAACTCAAAAAAATAAAAGGTTAATTTGGGAGAAATCAGTACAAGCTTTCAAATCAATACACTGAGATGAAAGACATAGCAGCAAGCATGTCATGTAGTTTACTTCCATTTGGTGTGACTGTCTGGAATGAAATGAATTATTTCCCAATAAATGCAACAGCTTCGAGAATAGAAATACACTGGGTCTAAGTGACTTACTGAAGTGTATGTGCTGTAGAAAAATTAATGGAGCACCCTACAAATTCAGTGGGTAAAAGTTTTGTAGACTGCAACTATACCTTCCTTGCAGGAGGAGATGAGGAGCACCCCCATCCTCAGTCTATCCACTATCATGTTTGAACTGAACTGTGAACATTGGAAGAGAAAAAGTCTCGTGTAAACAGGAGGGAATGACTGTGAGGACTATTTTATTGGACCTTCTAGGGCTTCACACTATGTTAGCAAATACAGTTCAAGAGCATTTAATCTGGGAGCTGTTCCAGTCCGCTAACAAATCCCTTGCAAGTCTGTGAGAGATTCATTGTTGTATCCTGACATATGACGTATGGCTTCAATAACTGTGCTGGACACACAGGGTGATGATCTCTCACCTTTTTGAGCAATGACACTGCTACACTAGTATTTCTCTTCAAGAAAACCTCATAAGTAAAATTCCCAGTGGAGCAAGAAGTTACATTAATCACATATTTGCAAACAGAGTCACAGGGGTGGCTCATCACAAACATGGTATTCCCTCTCTCTTTGAGTTCCCTTTGGCCTCAACATCTAGCACCAAAATTAGTCTAGCTATCCAGTTTTTACTGCTGTTCATTCTATGCCTTATCAAGCAGCCATTTCCGAGCTCTGGACATACTAACTCTCCCAATATGATGAGCAGTGTTGTGTTTATACATGTTAAATGGTATTTTGTTGAAGATTTATGTGTAGTTACCAAGTAAAACTTGCAGATTTTACCTGCTAGTCCCTAGCCCTGTGGTTTTTTACCTTCAACTAGCAGAGTCTGGGGTGGCTCACTAGGTCAGGCAGTCAGGAATTATTGGGTTCAGATCAAAATATTGAAGTTGCCAACAGGAGAAACATGGCAGCTCCATATCCCTAGGAGCTGTGGCCACTTCCCTACTCACTGATGCCTGTCCAGCAAGTGAAAGCTCACTGAGCATCATGCCAAAGTGAGGCATCATAACTTATTAAATCCTGTTTCTATTTATGTGTGTTAACCAACAGCTCCAACCGCTTTATAATTATAGACCATATATCTCCTACTTGAAATGTGCCTATACCTGCCTAAAGATGCCCAAGCAGACAGGCCCAAGAGAAGGGTGGAAGCTGTGGGAAGAGAGCAGCAATAAAAACTCAGACACCCAGTGAAACAACAGACAACCACATGCAGTCACTCACATGTTTCAGTTTACCGATTTTAAGATGCCAAAGCATTTCAAACTATGTTAAGATTATTTATGCAGATAGCTGGAAATAGGGAAGGTGCGTAAGTTGTTACAGTTTCACGTTGAAGTTGCTTAGGTTCCAGAAATAGATTCTCTTGGTCTTGACACTAGAGAGTAACTTGACTGTATCAAAAGGAAGTTCTGCCAGACTCTTTTAAAGCAAACATTACTCTTTCTTTCTTGAAGGATAAGCAAATATTTTTCCTTCTGATTGAAGTGTAAACCTGTCTTTTCAAAGGAAAGATATAGGGATTTCCTTTTTACTCTGGCCCTGTGATCAGATAAGAAACACAAGATAAATTTATGTCTGTGGATAGGAGTTCAAGTCTTCATGTTCCACATCTCCAAATGTCTTATTTCACAGTGGCAGTAGTATTAAGTCAAAATTAAAATAAAAAAGTGTTCTCATTGTATGTGATAAGAAAGAGTATATTGAAAGAGGAGGTGATGTATATAAGCCTGGCTGTCAAGTCTCATGAATGTTCACTATGTTCATCTGAGGACTAATGGGTTCCGGTTCATTACATACGTTTGGTATTTTATCACTGCCTTTGTAAGGTAAAATGGATAAGCCACCCTTAAAGTCAGCACCAAAAATTAAGCGCCTCCTTGAAATTGATTTAGACATATTCCAAAGGAAGTTCAAAGAAGTACACCAGTCAAAGAGTTATTGGGTTGGAATCCAATAAGATAAAAATACGTATGAAGTCCATGTATTTTCATGGTCTGGCTTTACTCTTCAGCTGCTGTGTGGGGAAAATGTCAGCTCCACCTACCATTCTACTTCTGTAGTAAATGCTGTTTGGTTTTCATTTGAAATAAAGGTTAAAAGCACCTGCTTATAGGAGGTGGCTCTACTCTATGAAATCCAAGTGGTGGGAAACGCTCAAACTCTGGAAACTATCTAGATGAACTACCTCATGAGTCTTCAAACTGTCTTCTGCTTTTTTTCAGACTGCTAACGTAAATCTGTGATTATGTAATCAAATTCCAGCTTGGGGATTTTTTCCCAGTTTTGTGAAAACATTTTTGTGAGAGTTAAAAAAATTATATATGTCCATATTCCTCAGGCACCCAAAGTTTCTTCAAACTTTTCTGAAAAAGTTGTCAAGTCTTATTCTGCAGTGGGATCTTGCCCAGTCAACAACCCATAGGCACTTATAAGGATGAATTTTGGCCAAGGAAGAAATTTATCAACATCAGCAGTGCTGACTGATTCATTAATTGCATCAACATCATGATTAGAAATGAATGAAAATGTCCCAAAGTAGATATTTTTTGCTGATTCAGTATTTAGTAGTGCCCTCATTTTTTCATCTGAGTGAAGTAATTCCATGTATTACATTTTTCCAATACCATCTTTTCTCTAGTGTTCCTGTGTTTTCCTTACTAATTTTTCTGCCTCATAACCTAAGTTAATAGCTAATCTTTTGAGAGCCTGTTAGGTGAACACAGTATCATTTATATTAGAAATTATAAAAGATACAGTTCTTTTTCAGTTAATTTTGGGTGTGATTCACATCAGCTAGGTTTAAATGTCTGCAGTCATGCCATCTGCATCTGATCTGACCCTCTGATTCAGTAAACAGCTAAACCACCTGAGGTGCTTTACATGTGTGGGGTAATTATAAAATGAAAATTACTTGATAGTACTAATACCTTCTTACTCACTACAAATAGGGGATAAGATGACTACCTCAAATACAGGAGTCTACTTTTGCCCAGAAATATTTCACATTCTGTGCCCTAGACAAGAGGGTCTAGTATTTAGGAACACATTATAGCCCTAAATTGATCATGTGTCTTACAACTTACAACCATTTAGTTAACTTGTTTAGTTAAGGGGATTAATTCATTCAGCAAGTGAATTTAGAACAAGCATAGGATAGTAATGTGGGCAGTTACCATAACGTTCCACATACATTCTCAGATGCTGATTAACCTCTGCTTATTATACAGAAAAACAAACAAGCAAACAAACTAGTTTCCTTGCTAGTTTCTACTGTTTTATTTGTTCATAATGAAATTTATTAGGAATATTAGGATTAGGAATATCATGTTATTGGGGTTCATGTTAGTGATAAAAACAAGCATATATTACCTGTCTGACCCATTCTACTCCTGCATATCTTCCTTTTTACTGTCCAAGGTGCAAAATTAATGTTTAAATTTATTCTTGAGTACTTAATTATCACAGCAGGGAGCTTAGGTACTTGACTCAAGGCTGTGGATTTCAGTGTCGTAGGAACAGAGATGAATATGCATTCCCCAACTGTAAACTGGGCTAATTGTATTTCCTTTCCCAAGAAACTGGGTAGGTAAACATTTTCTGAGGCAGAGGGAGACCCATGCACTGTTGCAGTGGAGACTACGCATTTTTCTACCTAAGTACTTTAGGTAGAAAAAATTTTTATTATCCTGTCAATAAAGACCTTTCATATCATATTACAAATGCCTCAGTGGACTAAGATAGTGACTCCAGGCAGTCATAAATCACCTTTTGAACAAAAGGGTTACCTTTGCATCAACTGTGTGAGAAACAAGCACAGTATATTGCTGTTGATCATCCCTGTCCAACACATGAATGGCACTAATGAGATCTGGAAGAAGTTACCTCTGGGTCTAGCTAAATTATCTCTGTTAGTCTGTAGTTTTGTAAAAGATTATGGAGTAAAAAGAAGTATGTTGGGTTGTATCCACCTTTACTGTGCCTACAGGAACAATGAATACAATTTGGGAAAGGAATTTTCTTTGTATTAAGAAAAGATCATTTCTTGTTTCTGTTTACTCTGTGGTAAATCACTGGCCATGGTGGGATCACATCAATAATAATAATTTTAAAAAATACTAGGTTATCATTTTTTGTTTGTTTAATTTAGTTTAATTTTTGTGCCCTTTTTTTATTTGTTTGTTTCTTTGCTTGGGGGTGGGGAGGAGTTTGGATTTGGCTTTTTTTCTGGAGTGAACTGGAGCGGTATGAGCTCCTGCAGAGAGAATACCAGCATACACAGTCCACACAGTTCACACACTACAGAAAAGGAAAGATGGGAATTCAAAGACTGCTTTGAATGCTCCTAAAAATCACTGGATTAAAAGTCACAAAGTCTGTTTGGAGCAAGGACAAGGACTCCCAAGTGGCCCCTAAAAGCTTTTTAATCTTTAGGCTACAGGATGCTCATCTGCTTTCCTCTCTGGTTGAATGGAGTATTTCTGGCAACCCAGTTGTCCCATTCTGAAAAAAAATCCACTCAGAATCTTCAGCAGCATCTTGGTTAATGCCACAGGTAAACATGCAGCTGAAGAATTTTAGTACTTCAGTGCCAGCACAAGCTGGAGCACTTAGTTTCAAGTTATTAATGAAATAATTTAATAGTTAGGTTAATATGCAAAGAGACACAGCATATAATCAATGTGTATTTTTATAAAGAAAACAGTAAGAATGTTCTTCACAGTCAAAGGGCAGACTTAGCGTGCTATGCGTGAAAAAGTCACCAGACCCCTATTTAACACTTTGGACTGGCTGAGCTGAGTGCTGGCTCATGCCATTACATGCTAGGTTTTGATGAGATAATAAATGTGGCTTTAGAGTGCCTACTACTGGATCAAAATACTTCGGCCACATGACTATTTTGTCAAGCCTGTTCACAAGCCTTTGAAGCAAGAACTTTTTTCTTTGCTGGCCTTAAGCCAGATAAAATATCACCTGTCTGTACCACTCTATTTTTATGCTGCTTCAGGTGTCATCTACCGACTTACAGCAAGCATAAACCTTGGTTAAAAGTATGAAGTCAGCATAAAATTCACATCAGCTGCTCTGATTACTTGAACAGAAATACATTCCTGTGCTCCAAGATGATCTGCAGTGCTTTGTGATCCAGCAATAGATGTAGTATGAAATTATTATGAAATGCCATAACACAGATGACTACCAGACTGCACCTTCATAGATCTGCCTCTTTTAAATCATATTCTCAGGTGTGGGTTCAGGAGCATATTTTGTCTAGCAGCTCCGAAAGTAAAAATACCATGCATCTTGACACCATAGTTCACTGTCATGTCAGATGAGGTAGGGTTTGTGGGGCTGTATTATAAATGGGATCACAGAAGTGACCTGGGTGAGGTTTTTTAAAAAAATCCTCTTTACTCTTGCTGCTGTTGTTCAGCTCTTTTTTTTTTTTTTTTTTTTTTTAAGTCGGTGAACCCATTTAAAATGTTCTCTGCACACAGCTGCATCAGAACAGACTGAGAAAACTGCATACTGCTGTGTAGGCTAAGAATAAATAACTGGGAGAGAGGAGGGAGCAGAAGGTTCTTACAGATTTTACCGCTAGATGAAAACATCAATGAACACCACCCTTAGGCTCTTGATTCAGGTTTATGGATTTCACTTCCTGGGCTGGATGTCTAACTTTCAGAGTTTCCAGTACTTTACATGATATATATTTGAGTCCCTTTACTTTTTTTATTGTCTCTAACCCTTGTTCCCTGTATCTGCAGCAAAATTTTTAATTGTTGACCTACCTATGGTTAGCTGCCGGTGGTACCTATGGAGAGAGGAATATTAGAAGGAAATAGCTTAGATACCCACTTATGATAAACAAAGGTTTCAAAAGTGTAAGAACATGCCATATATTTTCACAGGAAAATTTACAAAAGAGAGTAGAATTCTTCCTTTGTTTATTTGTTCTGTATATCAATCCCTTTTAAAGACGATTTTAGTATAGGTTGGACTTGCTAATTCATTCCTCTACCACCATTATTCATGTTCTGAAGCTGAAAAAGATATACAAAGACATGTTACCTCAGGCCTAAATATAATATTTTTGAAGCAGTTTCTTTGGTAAATTGATTAGGCACTCAGTGTACTCCAACCCTGCAAGAGTGATTGAGCAACTGCTTACGCTTCAGACACTGACATACTTTAGTATACTGCATATATTTTTATTAACAAATAAATTCAAACCTTAGGCAAGATAGCTAATATTCCATTATTGATATTTAGTATAATAAATCATGTGCTCATAATTTGTATTAAGGTATGAGACAGATACAGGCAATTTTTCAAAATCTACATG
Source organism: Falcunculus frontatus (assembly GCA_013398115.1). Lineage (NCBI taxonomy): Eukaryota > Metazoa > Chordata > Aves > Passeriformes > Falcunculus > Falcunculus frontatus. The sequence continues at coordinate 315,695 of VZRV01010661.1, read as the reverse complement.
ATCTATTTTTTAATAACATACGTATAGAAATGACAACTGAAATGTTGACACCTGAAAAGGTGCTAGTTTCAGTACCACTAAACAATGGCATTTTCCTTGTATTTTCTGCATGGCAAAAAATGTCTGGCAGTAAGAATTGAGATCACCTCTTCATCACACCAATTTTACGACAATTTACAGTATTTTCATTAGAGAAAAAAGGGTGCTGGGTTTGAATCCCTTCAGATACCTGAAGGGCTTAAGCTCTTGTGCTCTGCATCCTAAAGAGGCTCTCTGACCACTGGGAAAACAGGGTGCTGTGGCCAATAAAAGGATGAGTGTAAATAGCTTTTGAAAAATTATGAACTCCTCTTAGATGATTATAGACTTTTGCCAAGGACAAGATCTTTCTTGTCACTTGAATATACTGAGGCACCTATCTGCTGAAAGGAAGTGGTCTTTAAGCTTTTTCTTCTGGCAACCTCTAAAAAGCTTTCTCTTAATGCTAGGTGGGTTGCAGTGAACCAAGCCCTCCTACTTCTGATGCACTTGTTTTACAAATTTCAATCTACATCTGAAATTTAACAAAAGCGGAGACTTTAAGGGAGTTGTAATAGGCCCCAGATGGTAACACAGAAGAGATGGCAAACTCTCCCGGCATCCACAGGTTTCTAAATTAACTCTAGAAGGTTTTCCCCTTGCTCAGTGTTTTTAAGCTCATACTTTCTGTCTTTTCAAGTATATTAAACATTATATCTGTTCTAATTGTTATTTTTGGCTTTAGTTATATACTGGGTTGGAGTATATGAATACTTGAAGAGAAGTCCATTATTCAGTTGTATGGCAAATTCATATCTAGATTATGAGGGTTTGGTTAGACATGTTTATTTTTAGCTATTATTTTACTAAGTTATATGTTTAAGGAAGTATTTGCATAAAGGATAACCTGAGCCCATATTTTCTCCACAATTTTAAAGAAAAACCTGTCTCATCTAAAAAGCAAATTGATCAATTCTTTTAAAAAATTATTAAAACTCCCTCTAATATCATGCCTACCTGCTCCTGCAGGTAGAACAGAACCAGAGACAGCAAGCTGTGATTATTCCTCCCATTTCATGTTTGTTCTCTATTTTTTTCATTAACTTCCATAGTCCTGCCATTTCCTCTAATTGACCTCTACTCCTATTAGAAGAGAAAGATGAAGAAGAAAGCATTCACTTTCCAAGGCTCTGTTAATCAGCATCGTTTTCATTTGCTCAGAAGCTATATCTTCATTGCCACCCTTCAAACTCTTTGTGCCTTTCAGATCATAAGCTGTTCTGGGTGAGCTATTTATCTGTGTTTGTACAGCACACAGCACTATCCCCATTGGGGCCTTTGGGTGCTACCATCCTACAGTAATCTCATGTTCATCAGGAAGAACAAAGACAAGTTTATCTTGGAAAAATTAAAGGAATGCACAATGCAGGTGAGGTTTGGGCCTCTGAGCCATCCTTTCTGTTGAAGATTTTTAGTTTTTACTTTATAGATTTTGAATAGTTTTTGAGATTTTGGGTGCTAAAGGGGCTCACATCAGTGATCTAAACACCTCTACTTTTCGACACAGATTTGTTGTAGTTTTTTAAACAGCAACTACCTATCTAAAAAAGAAAAGCAATATTTCACCATCTCTTTTTTACTGGGCTTCCTATACTAGCTTGCTATACTTAGCTGACAATGATCCGGAGTGCAATGATCCGGCTCAGGTAGTTTAAGGGATGAAGAAGGCTGACTTGGCCTCAGCTACATTGAGGTGTGATATGGTCAGGGAATTAATTCTAAAGCAATACAGAAGTCTTAAGAGAAAATCATATTAAAAAAGAGTCAAACTTAAAAGTTGTTTAGTAGGTGGCCTACTAATTACTCCAGGCAGGAGGGAAATGTGTTTAGGCAAGAGGCCAGGAAAAAGCACTGCGTTTTCACACTGAAAACACTCAGAGAAGTATCTCTGGTTCTGCTCTCTGTTTACTGGAGTTATTTATGCACGTCATATGAGATATTTGTACTTTTTAAAAAAAGCAACATCAAAAGCAGTAAGCAGAGCACTTGCTCAGTACAAGTTTCCCACATTCTGGGGTACTGCTCTTCCTGTTAGAGTAGTGAGCTCATGTACACAGCAGTACTCCACAACTGAATTACAATCACTTAAGCGGTCCTGTTCAGGACAGGTTTTGATCTTCTGAGCCTGAACTGAATGGAACATCTTGCAGTTTAGCAACATGCTAACAAGCACTTCTGTTTTTTCTGTTGATTTCTTCCAAGTGGTTCCTCTCAGTATTGGGAAGTAAACCTTTCGTATCAGTACTGCTTTGACTAAGTCCTACAACATGCTACATATTAATGTTAAATATCACACTGGTTCATGAGGATAACACATGAAGGCTAGTGTCAAGTCCATGAAATCATATTTAGAGCTGTAGTATTTCTGCCCTTGTGTTCTTCACAGAGAGAACAATGAATTGAGTGTTCTGAAACGGGGCATGAGGCAGACACATTCACCAAATTGAAAACTAAAGGAAGCAGCCTGAATTGGGCCCTCAATTATGATTTTTTTTTTTAACTGCTCAATGATGGAAGATCTGCTGGTTATTTATTTCTGCTGTTAATTATTCTCACTGTTGAAACCCGTGTTTTCTCATGTATTTGAATTTGTCTGGATTCAGTTTCAAGCCCTTGGTTCTTGTTACATTTTTCTCTGTTTCATTAATAAAAGCTTCAGTGCTTTCTACTTATGAAAATAGTTATGCACTGACCTGGCAGAGAAATTGTTTTCTTATCTCACAAAAGCTTTTGTCATTTTGAAAAATTCAAGAGAATAATTTAATTGAAGTGTCTGAAATGTAGACCAAACCCAAATGCAATTGTACTTCACAACATAAGAAACAATACTGAAATATTGTGTGTAGATTTTCGACTGCTGAAATTTTTACATTTTTTTATTAATGTTATCACAATACTTCTAAATCTTCTGTTCATTAAACAAAATCCATCAAGCTCTTTTCATTCTCTCAACCTTAATTTTTTTCCTCCACTCCCTGAAATGTATCTGTAATGCTTTTTGCTCATTGACTTGCTTAGTGACAGCACAGGTTTTTCAAATTCTTGCTATTAATTTTTAAAAGTTCTTTAAAAGTGCTGGATGAAAAGACTCACTTTCTAAACACTTTTTTCTCATCAATACATAAAAGAGTTATTCCTGCCCCTCTACTCAGCCCAAGTGAGGTAGCACAGGAAGTGCTGTGTCCAGTTCTGGGCTCCTCAGTACAAGAGAGACATCGAGATCCTGGAGTGGGTCCAATGGAGAAGTCCAAAGATGATTAAGGGATGGGAACAACTCTCTTAAGAGGAAAGATTGAGGGGGCTGGGCCTGTTCAGCCTCGAAAAGAGATAAATGAGACAGGACTTCACCATGGTCTGGAAGTATTTAAAGGGAGGGTGTCAGAGGATGTTTCCAGGCTCTTCTTGGTGACGCCAAGCAATAGGACAAGAGGCAATGGGCAGAAACTGATTCACAGGAAGTTCCACCTGAATATGAGGAAGAACTTCTTTACTGTGTGGGTGACCAAGCAATGGCACAGATTGCCCAGAGAGGCTTTTGAGTCTCCCTCACTGGAGATATTCAGGAACTGTCTGGACAAAATTCTGCTCCATGTGCTCTAGGATGCCTCTGCTTGAGCAGGGAGATTGGACCCACTGTGGTCCTTTCCAGCCTTACCCATTCTGTGATTCCGTGATTTTCCTTATAGCACTAGTTTTGGAGCTCATGCTGAGTGCTGTCTTTTAGTTTGTCATCTGTTCCTTCTCTTTTCTTTTCCTTATTAGATTTTAAACCCTTCTTACAAGCTCTCCTTTGCACCAAACAATCTTTCCATTTTGTAACAGGAATAAAGATTTTTAAACTTACAGTAGAACACCACAGTAAAAAAAACAAAACTTTTGATGGATTTTTCCCAAGTAAGCCATATGTGACCTATAGTCAGCATCTTCTTATCCCTTACATTAATTCCTCCACAGCCTTTTAGATCTGCTATCCTTGTTATAGCTGTTCACTTAGTCTCTCTAAGAAGTAATATATTTTTCTTTCTCTCTTTTTTTCTTAAAATATGTTATTTTTCTTTTGCACTATTCCTGTGGACCAGCTGGCTAAAAGCCTCTCTAATATGCTTCAGTGATTCTCCTAGGAAGACCTTACCATTATTTGTCTTTCTCATGAGATGTAGTCTCAGACATTTCCCTTCAGCCAAATACTGATTCATATCAGAGTATCAGAATTTACTAGAGAATTTTCACTGAATTTAGCTGGTTTTTCATTCTCAGTAAAATTTTATTTATATGTATCAGAGAAAACAGGAAGAAGAGGCTCTAGCAGAAGAACAAAAATCTGTTCTACCTCTCTGTCTTTATTAAAATACTTTGTGTAATAGATTTAATCATCTTCATCCTTTTAACCTGGTTTTCTGTCATCTGAAATATTCTGAAATCACAACTCGAACCTTTATCAAGAGATTTCTTGAAAGAAGAAAGATTTAGAAAGAATGGTGAGGCATCTATTTAGATTTTTTTTTGTCATTCTGCTCCTGTATTCAATTTACCTCCTGTTACCAAGTTTAACTGTAAATAAGAATCTTGTTGATCCACAACCTAACATAACAAGCAATTAGATATATTTATTACATCAGAAAAGCAACATAATTTACAACTTTAAGAATAAAATCTGGAGAAGATCATGAAGATGACTGAAGCACCTAAGTGATGGTAAGAAAAGAGTTACAGTTTTTCATATTTCCCTTAGATTTCTCCTTTTTGTCATGTCTCTACTACATAAATATGTGCAGTTTCCCTTAACTAATGCAGCCATACTAGAAAACTTACATTATTTACATCTTGTAGTATTATCTAAGAGTTTCCATGCAAATGTTCATCCCAAATAATAATTTTTTCAAGTTCAGAGGACTTCAGAAGCACATCAAAAACTTTATCTGGTTGCAAAATCTTTATTTTAATGCAACACATATTTTAAAAAGTTAAAACTCTGCTCACAGCAAAATGTAATTTTCTTGCACAGTGCATGACTACAGAGGCATTTAACTGTACAATGGAAGACTTCCAAGAAAACTGGGTAAGAAAATGATCTTTTCACCCGTGTTTTGCTGCTACGAGGCTATTAAAATGTGTCAGAAAAAGATTTTATGAGGGGTTAGTTGCAAGGAAGCCTCCATCATAAAATGGAGGAACACAAGTCATAGCAAAACAAAAATGATATCAACAAGAAAAAACAACAATAAAGTGAATACAGGAGCAAGAGGAACTAATCAGAAGCATATCTATATGACAATACAAGTGACAACACCAAAGCTGCCAGCCCAAATTCTTGAGAATTCTTCCAGGGAGCCAAAAGCATTTGCTGAAGTAAAAATATCTGCACAGTCTGACATCTCTGCTGCAAAAATGAGGAGAATGAGAACTATAATGAGCTGAGAAGAGTGTATTGCCTATACCAAGAAAAGGCATATATTTTTTCTTTTATTTCCAATTGACAGAAAGGACTTGTGGGAAAATACTGAGGAAGATGACACTCCCACCCTTCCACTTCCCATCTTGAATAATATATTAAACAACCTCTGAACTGTTTTCTTTCTAGTAGTCACTCACCAAGAACACAGGTATGTTTTGGGCAAGAAAGCATCATATATAAAATAAGTGAAGTGTTGTACGCTGAGTTGTTTTCTTCGTTTCACTCTAAATCATGCTTAACCTTACTTTACACAGTAACATTTATTATTCCATTTTTTATGTCTTAATGATACCAAAGCATGAAACACACAGACTCGTAAAAACAGTCTCAAAATAAAGCTTTTGAAGTGATAATGCTCACATGTCAATTCAGAAACTACTTTCTCTTACTGTTAGCATAACGGCCCCCCCTTCAAAAAAAAGTCAATATGGTGTTCCCTTATCGTCAGAATAATTGACAAGTCAGTGTAACTATTTCTTGTACATCTAGTTGTATAATGGCAATTTAAAGTGAAAACATACTTTTTCCATTGAGATTTAGAATGAGTCAGTGATATTAGGATAATCAAATGTCAGTGGAATTATTTCTGTTCCATTCTGATTTATTATAGCCATTAAAGCAGAAGTTAAAGCATAATAAAGGTATCTGCTTGTTATGCCCAAGAGCAATTTTTCTACAGTAAGTAACAACTGTCTTAATTCTTTTCTCCTGTAAAAATCAGAGGTTCAGAAGAAATGACTGAAATCTGAATATAACCTTTTCTTTGCAGATGTTTGAAACCATTAGAAAAGGTTTTTTAGTGTTCTTTGCCTATGGAATTATTTCACTGATTAACACCTAGTTTTGAAGGCATAATGACACTGTGAGAAACCGGGGAAAAAGCTGGGTCATAAACTAAAGAAAAACTGGCATCATGGTAGGAATAGATAACTGATCTTTTATAGCAGCACTAATGAGAATCACTCTAATAATTTCTGTAACTATGACAAAACCCGCAGTTTCGGCCGAGGGAATCGGTGTTGCGTCGTCCCCGAGCGTCCTCGCGGAATCCGGCACTCTCAGAGATGCCGAACCCCCATTGGAGACATCCAGGAGGGGCTCTGGAGCTGCCACACTAACACCTGCAATTGCTGGTGTGGTGGAGGGCACAGTCACACACACACGCACACTGAAGCATCAACCAAAGATGAAGGAGCGAGAAGGGTCTTCTGTGTGGTTTCTGAGGGGTTTATTCTCTTCAAGCATCCAGAGGCAAAAGACGCAGACAAAGGAGGGTTCCAGGGTTATACAGGGGGTGGTACAACGGGCGGATAGAGCAACATAAACCAATGGGGTGAGGGCCAGGGGGTGGAGAGGGTACTGAGTGGCAACACAACAACCACTGGGGAAGGAGAGGGGAGGGACAAGGGAACAGGGGACCAATGGGGCATCAAAGGAGGGGGAACCTTCTGGAAGTCATACATATTGATAGGGGAAAATACATATTCAAGAAGACATGCATAAAAGAGGGTGGAGAGCCAGCGGGTCAACTGAAGACAAGAAATCTACATATCCATGCAAGGCCTAGTGGGAACTCGCCCTATCCTGGCGGAAACTCTTTGAGCCTGCCCATCTGCCCCAGGCTCCACAGGTCCTTGAACACACGCGGTGCAATATGCACACCATAACATAACCAGAATTGGGAAAACATATTTTTACTGGTAATGCATGTTTTAGAATGCTTAGATGCATTAATGCTCAATATAATTCAAGCTTCTCAGTGTTTTAGTGGGTTTATTTGGATTTTTGTTATTTCCAAACTGCTTTTCTGTGAAATAACAAAACAAAATCAGTTCACTGAGGGTTTCTAATCTGAAAAGAAAGTAAGACAATGGATAAACCAAAACTTGAACGTTTTTCATACAGGAAAATGGTGTAAAGTATTTTAACTTTGGGACTCAATAATACATACAGCTAGATATTTTAGAAGTTATGCAAAAATTATTTTGTCATATCAAATGGACACTTCAAGAAACACAACAAGTGATTAAACCATCACTCTGTTTTTATTCTTCATTCTACACGATAATGATTGCTGTATTATTTAAAGTAAGACTGCTGTAATGGAAACCATAGAAATCCTAAGAAGTTTCCACAGTTACAAATATTTTGCAAATAAGGCAGCAAGCCTTGAGGAGACCATTCATTATCTATTGTGGCAGGAAAGTTACATGAAAGAAATGATGGCGAAACAGACACAGCAGTGACACAGAACTAGTTGCTGTGTAGTGCTTCCAGAACCATATAGAAAATAAATAGGACCATGAGTAGCAGAACCAGTAAAGTTCAGTTTCCTGTAGATTTCTGTTTTACTTGGAGGATTCTCTGATGTCAAATAAGATTTGAAAGGACATAAAAGTATTTTCTTCAGAATTGAAATAACAGGATCTTTCTTGTTGCGGTGGCCCAGCCACCCCTTGTTGGGGGCTGGGTGACATTCAGTGGGTGGATTTTCCAGCCCGGGAGTCCAACCCCCACGGGCGGGGTGGACTACTGAGGCTCCATCCCACTGGGTGTCAATCCACCGCAACTCCATCCCTCATTCTGGCAAGTTCTCTGTTCACGTTATCCCTATTGGTTCACTGTTTTATGCATATTTATAACCCTATGTTGCATATGTATTATTATCCAGAAAGTTCTGTTATATTCGGTTCATAATTGGTTAGTTCAAATATGTTCCTCCCCTATTTTACCCTAATTCGTTCATGTCAACCCCTTGTCATTCCCCTATTGGTTTTCCCTTTTGTCTCCTCCCTGCACTGCCCCCGTTTAAAAGGGGGGTGCAACGGTTGTTCCCCGACTCTCTGGGTCGCCTCCCCTTCCAGCTACCTACCCTCGGACTTCCCCTCACAATAAACTGGGATTGAAGGCACCTAGGAGTCCCTCCTTCATTCTTCGCCCTCGTATTGGTTGCTAAGCAACCATCCGCGCGCTGCTTGCTCAATTTGTGAGCCTGTCACGGGCAGTCTGCAGCCGGCTCCTTTGCTGCCACACGGAGTGGCCCTTCGGCCGGAGCCTTGCAGCCGTTGTCTGTCTGGCCACCGGGCGGCCAGAGCGCAACAGCGACCGCGCTGCACTTTCTCTTTCAGCCAACTATTTTTTCCTAATTTTTCAAGCATTTAATATCTATCTAGACCATTAAAACAATCTAAGCAAGTTAAAATGTTGATAGGATGATGTCTGAAACACAGCTACACATATGAAGCAGGTTTTAATTCTATGTAAGAGTTTACAGATGCATGACTTTCTAACATACTGTAGTAGTCAGAAGAGATTTTGTCAATAAATTCGGTGGAGTACAGACAATATTTCAGCTGGCCCTCTATTACACAGGGATTCTTTTGCCATGTATCGGTGACAGGAACGTTTTTAACTCTTTAGGTGTGTTGCCTGGCCTTTGGTAGAGCCTTAGAAGGGCATGAGTCTCTCACAGGCCTTGTGTCATATCTGACTGTCCTATGTGATACCTCAGGCAGTCTAGGACAGCTCAAATGGCATTAGACACCACTGTGTGAGCAATTGAATCAAGCATCTAGAGACTACACAGGAGGATAAATCTCCAGGCTTGTTGACTTGCTGATTGTGCTGACTAGGGCTCCTGTGCTGTCTTCAGCTGTTCACCCTTGGAGGTCTAGTGACATTTAAGGTGGCACTGAATACTGTGCTTAGCCTCTAGGTGTGGCCCTGGGATGGCACAGGTCTTCCATTGTATCATACGATCCCATGTGAGTGTCTTTGATTAAAAAAGGACATTTACGATGGCACTGAACACTTACATGTAGGCATTTATAATAATACCACTTACATGTAGGCAACTCGCCTGAGACTCATGGACAGTAAGAGAAGCCCAGATACCTATGACACATATGGGCACTTGTATCTACACACATTAATTTGTCTGTATAAATCTAAAATCTGAGTTCTCACCAGAAATGCATTTTACATGTCGATTATGTAGTGAGGTGAGAGTAGTTTACTTCAGGTGTTAACCAGTCTTCATCAATACGGAATTTGCCAGCTCTATACTTATAACAATAATATTACAAGAAATTTTGCTGCAGAAAAACAAACAAACAAACAAAAACGAGCAACAGATTATCAAGTTATTTCAAGTTAATATTTCACTTATATCCTCTTATTGTTTATTACACACAGAATACAGTATGGACATTGTTTACTAGATGTACTTTTTCAGGCAAATAAGTTCTGTAAAATATATGCATTGAAATAAAAAAGCTAAATAATGATAAAAATAATCAAAAGGAGAAGTTACTTTATATTTTCCTTTATATACTTCTGGAGCAGAAGCCTTTACACCTGTCGTGGTTTAGCATAGCTTTGTTTTTTTAGTTGAGGAGAAATCCACCAAGGTCAAGTCTTGTGATCCACCTGTCACACCAGCAATAGAAACAGATTCTGTCCCCACAAGTTGCAATGGGATTACTCTACAATGCGCACCAGGGTCGACCAAGGCGTCATATTTTTGTGGTTCTGATGTACCAGGCCAATGAATCCACACAGTCCAAAAAACAACACCTCACAGAGAAATTTTTAGTATGAAGATTCACATGAGTTTTCGTAACGACTATGATCAATCTTTTCTTTAAAAAAAACCAAAAAAAGGTCATCCTAGGTCTGAATGCATAGAATACCTGAATTTAAAATACCACAATTTCTTGCTTGTGATGGCCAGACTATTACTATTGTCTGCTGTGAAATGAGGATATGGTATTTGTCTCCAAAGATCACATTTTCTGACTGTAAGCCTTACAGAGAAATACAAGCAGGATTTAAGTAATAAGAGATGTGATGAGCACTAACAAAGGGCCAGGAACCCTAATTACTGCAGGAATCCGAATGCTACTGCATTATATAAAGATGACAGTTCACAAAAATCTTTTCTGGGCAAAATAGGAACATGTGAAGAAATAAAAATGTAGAAGACTGACACAGACCAAAGTACAGAAATTAGTAAATAAAGCAACACAAGCCAGTAAATGCAAGAAAATCAATACAAACTCAGAGTATCACATTTATTGGATCCCTGCCACCTCATAATGATTCATCATCCATTCCACCAAAGCTCAAACTTTTTCTAGTTGTCACAAGCTTGATGGCAGAAAGTTAATAGAGAAACATGAATAAATCACCATGTCATTTTTAGTAGTATTCTGATTCTCATGCTTAAAGATATAGAAGTCTAAAGGCGTCTGCTGATGACACACACACCATTCAAGCGTATTCCAGAAGTCCTGCATTGATTTAAAAGGTGGCACTGAGAATTATTCTTCTTGAGAAAGTGTTCTGGATATTGATGGTGACACTAATGAAACAAAACATCAGAACACTGCCATTCGGTTCAATGAAACAGAAAACTGGGGGAAAAGCTAACCAAAAGTGATCCCTTTATATGTTTCCAGATTATTTTGGATTCTGTATCACACCTTTTTGCATCCACATATTAATCCAAATTATGACAGCTTAATATGTTACTTTTTGTTTTCTATCACCAGCATATAGGTGCTGCTCAGTAACTTTGTCACTCTACTCTTAGTATAAGAATAAAACCAGAAATATAACAGACAATTTCTGCTTTGTCTAACTCTTATCCAAATATATAATTATTTGTGCAAGCCTATGGCATGAAAGAGAAATACTATGGAGATTGAAAATCACTGCATTTATTCTTATAATATCCTGTTTTATACTGAGAATTTAATAAATCTCTTAGTGTACTTAGTACCGCTTCTCCTTTTCTGTAAACACAGTACTCAAAAAATATATGTGTGAATGAATGTGAGAAGATATACTGGTATAACTATGATAGAGCAGATGATATTGGTGATATATATTTAAGAATGACAATATGTAATGGGGGATAAGTCAAACTGAGGGATCAGAGAACTTTAAAATAGAAACACTAAGACTCAAAGAGGAGGAATTTCAGGTTCTACAAGACAGCTGGTGACAATTATTCCTATCTTCACTTCAAGCAGTTAAAAAATGTGCTTGAGATGGAAAAAAGTAATTTTCTGTTCCTTCATCATCCTTTATATATTTCAAAATTACTCAGTTCAGTGCAAACAATGAGGCAGGATTCATCCAGGCCTTTGAGTGCCATCAAACTAATTTCATGTTGAAATATTAAAACTTAAATTTTAGAATTTTGAATAGGAAAAACTTCTGCTGATAGTTTTCCCGAAAAAGGTAATACTGGATTTGAAAATACACATTGGAATCTGTTTAAATTCAATATGTATCTGAAATAAATGCTATATGAATACTAGTTAATGAAGATACCCGTGGATTTTTTTAAATTTTTTATTTTCCTTATTGCAGTATTCTTTACATCCTCATGGAAAATGAAAATGCCATTCCCAAGAACTTCAAGATTATTTCCTATTGTAATGAAAAGTAATATGTGAATTTGACAAATTCTTCTCTGAAGGAACTTTCTGGGAAAATATGCAAATTATTTCTGATAACGTGATCTGGCTGCTTTTTATTGCTTGCTCTCTTGTTCTGAACAGTTTTTATAATATATGAAATGTGGATGTTGGGGGGTTTTGTTTGTTTATTTTAATTTTTAAGAAGAAAACATGTTTTTCTTGTCCATTATCAAAATGGATGTTTTGACATTTTCACTATCTGTACGGAAGCCTACGGAGCTATTTGGTTTTGATCTGTTGTAGAGAAAAAAGACTGTTAAACCTTTAGTACCTTTTAAACAGATGCATGACATAGGCTATGCAGAGTCTGGAACTTCAGAAACACCTTATTTCTGTTTAAGAATAACTTTTACTGTGGGCCCATAATGTCCGCGTTTCTGTGAGTTTAAGTACAGTTCCTGAAATTTTGGTTTAGGGCTAGTCCTAAACATCTGTGATGTAAGCTGAATTTCTGCCACTCTTGTGAAAAAATATATGTTTTACTAGAATGCACATTTAATGCTTAACCTAATGAACCTACTTAGAATGAGTTCTGAGAATAATATCCACAGACGAATTATGTATTTAGAGAAGCCATAGTCAATGAAGATAGTTATTTTAATCACCCAGCTTGACTGTAAGTCACTGACATAGACAATTGATTATATATCAGTCAAAAATAATTAATATTTATGTGAGCAATCCCATTTCTATGGCTAAAGGTACTGTGTGCAGTTTTGGGCACTCTAATATAAGAATGATGTAGAGCTATTAGAAAGCATCCAGGAAAGGCCATGAAGTTGGTGAAGGGCCTAGAGGGGAAGCCGTATGAGGACCAGCTGAGGGCACTTGGTCTGTTCCGCCTGGAGGAGACTGAGGGGAGACCTCATTGCAGGTAAAACTTCCTCATGAGGGGAAGAGGAGGGGCAGGCACTGATTTCTTCTCTGTGGTGACAGTGACAGGATCTGAGGGAACAGCATCAATGGCACGGGAGGTTTAGGCTGGATATGAGGAACCCCCAGAGGGTGGTTGGGCACTGGAACAGGCTCCCCAGGGAAGTGGTTACAGCACCAACCCTGACAGAGTTCATGAAGCATTTGGAAAACACTCTCAGGCACATGGTGTCTCTTGGGGTGTCCCTTGCAGGACCAGAGTTGGACTGGATGACCCTTGTGGATTTCTTCTATCTCAGGATATTCTATGATTCAAGGGGTTTTGTTATTATTTTAATTAAATTAATTTGGCATTTTGTTAATCTGCATTTTGTTGTCCAAGCAGAGCACATATTAAGAGGCAAAGAAAACAAAAATATATAAATAGTTCTATTTTAGCAAAACCACAATTAATTCTATAGTAATGTCGTGAGTGCACCACCTGACTTTGACATTCCAATGTTAAATCATTCTACAGGATTTATGAACCAAAATTAACTTTCTGACCCTTCTATTCTTATTTTCAAAAGAGTCATGACACAGAAATATAAATTTCATCAATAACTTTGTAACTTTGTCTAGTTTTCTGATATTTTGTTCAAAGCACCTATATATATATATAACCTCTCATACAAAGATTTTTTAAATTGTGGCTTAGAATTCTGTATTTTTGAATTGGAAAGCAGTCAATGCTCATTTTGGATGGGCAGACCCACAAATTGTTGCTTTAAATACCATCCTCTTCTAAGTTCATTTGACTGTAAAAGGAATTAAATTGGCCTTTGGTAATGCTGATCAGCTGGTTTCCGTGACCTTTCAACATATCCTGTTTGGAGTTAGGGTGAAAAAAGAAAAATTCAAGTGTGTAATGAGAACTGGCATATTACAACATTTAATAACTGAATAGAGACCAATGTAAAAAGTTTGATGATAATTAAAGCCAAAGTTTTGTTCATTTGCCTGAGTTCAATGGATTTTTAAGTCAATGTTAAAAATTCTTTGCAAAACATATTTCCCATTAGACCAAGAGAATTCATATTAAACATAATCATATTTATATCTTTGAATAACATCACAGAATTAGACTTTGTAGTCAGAAATTTGCGCTTGTCATCTTCAGTTCTGGGAAATACCTGCTCCTTTCTTAATTACAAACATCAAAGAAACAAGCACTTGCATTTCCCAGGCCAATAAACAAACAATTATTATTTATTTAAATTGCTTAATTTACTTTTATGTATCTGAAATGAGGCAAAATAGGTATTTTATAATCAATGCACATTAAAACATAAAGAAATACATGGCATAATACTAAAATGTAAATACTTATCTTTCTAGTGTTAAACAAATTATCAGTTGCTCTTCTCAAACAAAAATTAATCAATGACTTGACACTTTTATGTTTAGAGCAAGTTAACTCAGGTGAAAGAGACTCAAGTGAAGCTGAAATTAATGTTTTGTTTTACTTCATGAGTATTCAAAAACATTGATTGACAGTGTTCAGTGAATTCTATTAATTAAAAAAATGCACATGGAGGATCTTCAAGATGAGCCATAGGAACTTGAAGCTTGAAAGTCATAGAAACACTGAATCATGAAATGGCCTACCTTGGAAAGCACACTAAAGGTTATTTACATCCAATATGCCTGCAGGGACACCTTTCACTGGACAAGAGAGAGACTGAAATGTAATGGTTAATGGTTTAAACACCATTATAAAGGATATTTTCCTGCTGTGGCAAAACTGTTTAAAGAAGCTGCAACCACCAAAGCCTAACTGCCCCTGAATATGCCTTCTGACTGGAACTTTGGACTGTGAGTTAAGTGGCCTAGGGGAACTTGAGATAAGACAAAGGTGACACTGTTTACCAATTTTCTCAGGTCTAGGAAGAAGTAAACAAGGCTGAGGGTGAAGAATGTATGCACAAAGAAAGTCAAACCTAGTAGCTGTCCTGCAAATCAGCTCTGGCTCGGATTAAGGTGGGGAGGAGGAGGAGGAGAGTTTTGGGTGTGTGGTGTAACCTCTGGTCAGAGAAGTGAACACCCATCCTCCCTTACACAAACTGGCTCAGTTATAAAAACCCCCACCCTGGGAAGGACGCATCCATGGGACATTCACTTAAGAAACAGCTGAGAAAGTGTCATAAACCACCAAAGACCCCCAAGGCATCCCCCTGACTGATTCCTGAGGCCTTGCACCAGCCTTGCAAGTGATGCAAATGATGCAACAGATCCAGAGTCTGCTGCAAGAGACAGAGTCAAACTTGTCCCCCTCCAGGGAGCTACCTGGGTATTCCTACCCAGCCCAAATGTATATTAATCCATTGAATCCATTGGATGTTTTGAGGGACCCTCAACACCGAGAAGATCAGAAGAAGAGGATCAAGATGATGCCCTCAGGATCCAAGGAGTGGTGATATTTCCCTCTTAATCTGTTTCTCTGTCACTTTATCTCTTCTCTCCCCCTTTTCCTATTTCTTTCCTTTTCTCTCTCTTTCTCTCTCTACCTCACATTTACTGTTACATAAAATCCACACTACTGACTTTGGCATATGGTCTCATTTGCACCTTAATTCAGGCAGATGCATCTAAGAATTTTAATAACCAGCTCTGACCACCAGGTTGCTCAAAGCCCCATTCAACCTTGCCTTCCACACTTCCAGGGATGGAGCATCCACAACTTTTCTGGGCAACCTGTTCCATTGGTTCCACCCTCACAATAAAGAATTCCTGCTTAATATCTAATCTAAACCTACCGTCTTTCGGTTTGAAGCCACTGCCCGTTTTTCTGACACTACATGCTCTTGTAAATAGTCTCTCTCCATGTTTCCTGTAGGCTCCCTTCAGGAACTGGAAGGCTGCAATTAGGTTGCCCCAAAGCTTTCTCTTCTCCAGGCTGAATCCCAGTTCAAATTCTCCCAGGCTTTCCTCACAGGAGAGGTGCTCCATCCCTCTCATCAACTTGGTGGCCCTCCTTGGACTTCCCTCCAACAGGTCCGTGTTCTTCCTGTGCTGGGGACAAAGAGTCCCTTCCCCCTCCCCACCCCCTTGAACTGAGGTACGATGGTATCCAATAACATCTTGGTCCTGGCCAGGCCGCCTCAGCCACACACCCTCTCAGCAACTGCAAAAAGTTAACCCTGTCCTTGGCCAAGCACCAGGGCACAAAATAATACTGAAATGGGGCTGTGAAACAGTCCAAGAGGGAATTCATCTGTATGAAGTGCCTGATATGAAAAATGATAGTATTGGTCATTTTTGGAAGATTTTATGATGGAATCAGCTGAACATCACTAAAGATATTTTTTAATAGAAAGAAGAACTGTAGGTATAAACTGTAAGTGCATACTGAAAGTATGCAAGTAGCTTCTGAGAAGCTAGGACATGTTACATCAACTTAATCTCTTTGTGAAGACAGACAAATAATTTCAGTTCAAATAAAAAAGGCTGATTGCCAGTATCAGGCATGTTTTGATAATGGATGTGCAGATACTTTAATTTTACCCATATTCACAGAGCTCTTTGAATATGCATTTTTTATCAGTAGTGTAGTAGTTTTCCCTACAGTTAAATTAAAATGTATTTTTAACACCCAATAAAACTTTCTCCCATAAATAAGTAAATATATATAAAAATATTTTTTAAAAAGGATATTTCACATAGCAGTTTTTGAAACTCTTGGCACCCTTAATTTTTGTTATACTTAGTTCCAACTGACAAATGTGGACAATAGTAATAGCTGGGGTACCCTGTATATCTTATTATTAAAGAACTGTGATTACAAAAAAGAAAAGAAATCAAAGGATAGTATAGATATTTCTAGGCTGTTTACCTGATATTTACTTGAAATTCCCAACCTGGAAGTAAATTTCCAAAACTATCACCACGCTGCTCTGACAAGAACAATATGAACTTTGCCCAGGATTGTTAGATTCTTTCCTCTATCAAAATGGGTCAGAAAGGTGTCAGGCGGAAGATGCCAACACCAGGAAACAAAAAGAGGTCTGAGACAAAAGATAACTACAGCACACTAAATTTGTCATGATTTTTAGAAGCCTGCCCTATTCCACTCCTGTAGGTTACAGCTATCAATGTTTTCCCTTCGTCACTCACATTTAAAAGATAAATTTTATGAAGTTTCCAAAGATAAAAACACTTCTGGCCTAATTTTCTAATGTGCTGACACCCACAGCTGTTTGTGAAATCAGTGCAGGTTTTGGGTGTTCAAGATTTTTGAAAATCAGGCCACTTATTTTTAATTAAAAGACAGATGAAGGAAAGTGGAGAAGGAAGACATGTATAACTATGTCTAGGCAGTTGGAGTTTTTTGACCTCTGCTTCTTACACTCCTCATAATTGTCATGCTGTTACCCTGTGCTCTCCTCATCTCTTTCTTGTGTCCGCCCAGTTTTACAGTTTTAGTTCATAACTTTTTGAGGCAAGGTATATATTTTAATGACAAGGGAATACAGAGTGTAGCACAAACAGGCTTTGAAGTCTTGCTAAATACTTTCATTATATCCGTAAAATTAATTAGTTACAGTAATAATCAGACAGATACTTCATCACCTCAAAATCTGACGCAATTTCCACAGGTACTGAGCAAAACTAAAAAGGTAATTTCCACAGATTTAACAGAGCAAAAGGGTATGTGTGAGAATACACAGCACAGACTGTCATCCGGTGATGTTTGTGTCCCAACAGTTGAAATGTATGACTTTGTAAATGTCACTGTTGCTAGAAGGGGCTTTTTCAAAGCAGTAGACTTCATAGGTATGATTCTAGACGCTCTCTGTGTTTACATCCATCCTTTTTATTTAGTACACAGCTATTATTTTTATATATGTGTATACACACTTGTTTTGTGAAAAAAAATGTTGGATGTAGTTTTCAAATTACCTCTCTCACTTTCATTGATTGCCTCTTGACACAATTGCATTTTATTATTCCTTAGATAGGTATGACAAACATGGAAGTATTTTTATGTGATTTATCTTCCATTTTGCATTCACAGGCAAAATATCCTGTAAACAGAAAAATTGTGTTGCGAAATCCTTCCCTCAGGTTTTGGAATCTACTTTTTAAATTTTGGGTATTTGGCTCACACATTGCTCATTCTGTATCTAGAAGTCACTATATATAGGGTCTTAGATCTCACAGCATTTTTTTTTTTGTTTGTGAAGTTAATTAAACTGTTGTTTTGACAGGTATATCTGACACTACATTATAATTTATAATGAAGTAGAGTAGTTGTATACACTCACAAAGTCTTTCCAGGTAAAATAGACCAAAAGGCCTGAAGTCATGTAATTACAGTCAACAGATAATTTGAAAGTCATGAAAAATTTAGAAGAGAGAAATAAAAATGAAATGAAAAAAAAGGGGGTTGAAAGCAGTCTAAGAAAAGCCTGAGGCATTTGAAGACAGTCATTACTGATGCAAGACAAGGGATATACTAGAGATAGGTAGTGTCAAGTGGGAAATATAATGAGCCAGAGTTAAAGCATGGCTGCCTGCCTACTGACAGACAAATAAACTACTGTAGACCTGCTTAAGCCTTTTATTCTGCTGATGGTTATCTTTGGCAGGAACAAAAGATTCTTCTTATATACACAGTTGATAAAGTGGGCTGTTCTTTGGAAAAATTCTGGGAGCAACCATCATTAGTTCTAAATAGTTATTTTAGGAAATGAAAGCAAAAAGATAAGTTGAAGGGAAAATTCCGAATGCATAATGATTTATTAATAACCACAGATATTTCTTCCATCTGGAATTATCAGCACAGGGAGTTAAAGCATATCAGTCAGCCTAAATATTCATTTTTAAACTGAGAACTTATGGATGAATGAGTAAGAGGAATTAAGTGTGTTAATTGTTCATTAGAATATTCCTAGTATGTTCCTTGATCCCAAACCCAGCTTAGAAAAACATACTGGTGCTAGGAATGGTCTAGAGATGGATCAGTAGTGGCACACATACAGTTGTGCTTTCTTTGTGTAAAACTGTTTATGTTTTCTTTACACAGCCGAATTTTCAAATGAGACCTGATGCAGACAGAAATAAAGTCGTGGCTGTAGGCAGTAGATGCAGTGTTTCTTCCCAATAAGAACCTAATCAGTCAAGCCAAAGACAGATCTCTTACTCTCTGCTTATAACCGAGTTACCATCAGATTGCCTTCTGCTATTCACAACTGGAGGCTTTTAGAGAAAAGACTAGATTGCCTTAAAATTTATGAACACGGATGGCAGTGCTAGCTATGCATTGGTTTTTTGGGTTTTTTTCGGTCATGCAACAGATGTGAGTCTTTCTAAGTTCATCCAATTATGTAAGAAGTAGGGAAGGAGAAATAGTAGTTCATTTTTAATTACAGTATTTTATTATGCAATTTGTTACCTCAACATAAATTTCAGAAATGTTGAATTAAATTCATTCAGATAGTAAAACAACAACACAGGTGCGAAGATGAGTACACTGATCTTGTATTTACATGGTGACTTCATTGTGCATAGAATGCTCAACATTGCTGAGAACACTTCTTGTGTTTCTACCCATTCTTATTTTTAAAATAAAAACCCATAATCCTTCCACTTTAACCAACCAAAGCTCTTTCACTTTTTTCTGTGAAATAACCGAAGCAGAAATTTCTCCTGTGATTTCAAAAGAACTTACATTTATCTGAGAACTCAGAAATTTAGTCTAATATTTGACTTCTTGCTCTAGTATTATTTTTCAGTTTCATTAAAGACGCTATTTTTAAAGTTTTTTCCTATTTTCCCACTCATTATTACACCTCAGCAAAATAAAGTGCTTCTTTTTAAGCTGTTTCACTGTGGCTCTCTGAGAACCTCCTGGATACACAGAGCTGCTAATTGAGCTATAGAAGCAGTGCTTGGTGAACCTGTTCCTGTAAATGCCATGTGTCTTAATTTCATTAAAAGAATTTTTGAATACAATAGGTTCTGAAGGAGAAAGAAACGGTGATCATAGCAATATTAATAACATAAATTTTAAAAATTAGCAGTGTATGCATATCATTTTGGGATTTATCTGCATAAAAAGGGATTGCATATAAATAAAATCATTAATTTTTCTATCGTTGAAAATATAGGTTAAATTACTGTGATTAACTTTCATATTCTCATAGATGCGAAAAGAAATTAATTTAGAGTCTAGAACTAGAAAAGTAAGTATAAAAATATTCATAATAGTCAGGAATTTGAGAGTCTAAATTTCTTTCTTGCCTATTCTAATTCTCAACTGATTAGTTTTGACCTCAAAAGTCTCCCCTGTATGTTCCTCTCAAAACAGACAGATAGAAAGATAGATAAATGAATAAACAAACTAACAAATATTAGATTTTCTTAGCTCCATAAACATGGACCTGGCATAATTTCAATGACACCAAGTATTTTTTCCTCTCTTCGGCTGTTTCACATTACATTATGAATAAAAAGTTTAGAATTTTGCTTAAGATTTCACATTCTCTGTCTTGGATTTATTGCCTATAACTTTAGGTGTTTTATTGAAATGTGTCAGTTAGATGCTCAGTTGCTGCACACAGAGCACAGAGAGAAAGATGTGAGTGACCTTCTAGGAGCTGAGTCATATTAAAGAGAACTTCTCTTTCTGTGTTGATTCCTGGGGAGCTCTAGGTCATCTCCTTAGAGTAGGCATTTATGTCTGTTTCCGAGGTAAAATGACAGAAACACTAAAATGCCACTAAACAGAGATGTTATTTTTAGAACTGTTACCCATGACCTAAAGAGGTAGATGGAAAGAAAAAGAAGCAGGCAGATATCCACGTTTTTAGGGCTACTACTCTGTTTCTTGAAAGGGACCTTTCTATGTCATTTAAACTTCTTGGTTTGCAGGTCAGACCTATACAACACACAAAAAGATCCTCAAAAACCACCCTCTTCAAAGCCACAAACCCTCCCACCCCCAAAAAACCAAAAAGAAAAAACTTAACCCCCCCCCAAAAAACCCAAAACAAAACAAAGAAACCCCAACAATTAAAAAAAAAATAAAGGAAAAAAAAAGCAATAGTCCATATATATAAAAACTTATATATGTATTATAATTACTGGGAAAGTCAGCTATTCATTGCTGTTTCAATTCTTGTTTGCTCTGACAAGGCCAGTAAAGATGGCATTGACTGTGTTAAATCTACAAAAGGGTAAGCTGCTGTTGTTCTAGCAGCAGAATGTAATTCAGAATGTAGCTTCTCCACATAAAGAATGGGCTTACATTTTTTAAAAATAGCTGTAATGAATTATACTACTTAAACAATTCCAGGCTGCTCTAGCTACCCTACTGCCGAGAGTGCTTAACTAAAGTCAACAAAATGATCTGTCTTACTGATACTGTTTGTTGAAACATTAATTCAAATTTCAGATGGAAAAATAAGAAGTTCTTCAGAAAGTAGCCCTGTTCTCTATCAAAGTTTACATAGTACTGTTCTGCCCAAACTGGAGCATGTCAGTATAACCAAAGAATAAATAAAGATTAAAAAACAATCAAGCTGGAAATAACACTGGAAGTTCCTCAGTTTTCATGTTTTAAGTGGTATTTTTTAAACTGACATTTCTTTTGAATATAGGGTGTTTTTGTTTGGTTTTGGTTAAGTTTTGTTGTTTTTTTTTTTTTTTTTTAATTTGCACATGTCCGTTCTCAGACTCAAAAAAAGCCAAGCAGATACAAGTGTGACAAAAAGACTGAAAATGTTAAACTGTGATGTGCTCAGCTTGAATTATGGAACCACTGGGTACTAAGTGTTTGGCAGGGAGATGCTGTGCCATTCCCTGTATGTATGCTGATAATCAAAGCATTGTACGAAGTGAATGCCACTTCAATTTTATGAGCTTCTTATGTGACGTGGCATATCAAATCTGCCAAGCAGAGGACCATCTGGAAACAGGTCATCAGAATGGATTCTGATGCCCTCTGACAGGCAAGAGTGAAGGCGAAGAACAGAATGGGTGGGGGGGGGGGGGGGGGGGGAAACCATCCCACTCTCCAAAGTCTCTGGCCATAAATCAGTAGAGATTAAGTAAAATAAATTCAGTTTCATTCTGGAGTATTACTTAATAAAAGAAAATATTTACCCAACTGAATTTAAAAGCACGTTCTAAAATGTACGTGTTTATGGTAAGGCTGTTCTTTTGCTTCCTTTTTTTCTTTCGGTTACAAAAGCACAAATCTTCCTGGGCATAACAGAAGTGTTATCCTTTTTTCCTCTTCTTTTTCTCCATCTAGGGAATAAAAATGTTTTTTAAAATCTTCACAGCCTGATGTTCAACACACATTGTAGAAACACAGGCAGATTTTTGATAATGGTTCTGAAGCCAATAGGCTACTGTAGTTCAGCTGAGAAGATATTACACAATCGTATATCACTGCACAAGCAAACTTGTGCTCTAAATGTCATTCAGTTATTAAAATACCACAGGCCTTGAGAGTTTGACCAAAATGAAGACCTATGAAAAGTGGTTATTTTCCCTTGTTTCCTGGGTTCTTAAGGCAAATTTATCACTTACATAGACATTCTTATCAGGAGTGGATTATAAATGAAAAGTCTTGCTGCCAGAACTGAAGGGTTAAAATACTCCTTCAGTTTTAAGTCTTCGAGAGCTGAAAATGTGCTTTGCACTTCGTATGATAGAGAAATGTACATAGAACCTCATTGAAGACAGACACAGTCTAAAAGCCTGAACAAAATAGACCACAGAGTGGTTTAAAGTTACACCACAATTCTTCAAATAAATCAATTTAAGAAAACATTTCCACCAGCTCTTTGTTGAACTGAAATCACTCAGGTGGACATGATTGTAGTTCCACTCTCAAGACTCAGTCTCAGGGACTATTATAAATCTCATTCTCTCTTTCTCTCTCTCTCTCTGTCTCTCCATCTGTTTACTTCCTGCTTATTTTTTGAACACTGCTTGGAAAACAAGTGCTTCTGAGCTCTAGAGATGCTTGAGTGAGTTTCAAGGTGGAAATGCTGGAGAGTGGCAAGAGAAGTAAGGATTGCTGATGATTGGCCTAGCAATAAATGGAAAAGAAGTATTTTTAATTCTCTGAAACTAGTTATTACAGAAAGGAAAAGCTCTAGACCCAGTTCTTTTTTATTTTCCTATAAAAAAAGCTGATATTTTAAAATGAAAATGACACCCTAGGAAATCCAAGACTTTTTTTTTTTCTAATGCAATTCAGGTTTCTTCTTGAAGCTGTTGGTGTTAGTGTGATTTATGTGGATATGCTAGTACTAAAAAGTAGCGAGAATGTTACATCATATGCTGGTAATTCCAGGAATGTTTTCCTTCATCCAATAGCGTACTGAATGTATAAAGATGTTGTTGGATATTGTAACTAATGATCTACATTTTTGAAAACAGTGACTAAACTCATTCATCATTAATGATGACTAAGGATAGGAGGAAGTGGAAATTTGTACTTCAGTCCTTCTATGCGGCCAGACTGCAAAGGCCAAGTGTCAGAATAACTATATAAAATATTGAGGTGAAAATTCCAGGGGAAATAACTTATTCAGGCATTTCCCTCAGGTATCCTTGGAAAAATACTATTTTAAAGTACAAAAGAGCCGGTGCTGAGAAGCTCCTTGGTAAGGGCAAGAAGACAGAAACTCTACTACACAGACAGAGCAGAATTCCAAAATAATTAACCGATCTCTTCCTTTCTCTATTCCTTTAATCCAATCCAGTCTAACAGGAACTGTTAGAGCAGTTCCTTAGGATATGAGAGACTGTGTGAGATTTCATCTCTAGTTTAATTAATGAACTAATGGTTAATCCAGGGTGTTCCAAATGATCTCTAAAGGGCCAATTGCTAGTTTGTTGATGAGTTTCTCTCTCTTAAATGCATTCTTGATAAATATTTAATTGCTATATTTTCATAAAAGGACAAGAGTTAGTAAACCATTTTTTCCAAACAAGGAACAAGGGGATAGGAGGTGAAATCTCAAGTGGGGTTCTTTTATTTTACACATCTCATCCTCCTCTATAGAACAGAAGATTAATGGATGACATGCTGCTATTTTCTACTTCGAAATACAGCAATATAGGATTTAATCTTTTTGTTGCCATGACACCGACCAAAAAATGGGTCAGATGTGGTGTTAAGGAAAGATTTTAACTGAGCTTTAATATATCCATAAGGCCTCTTTTATGACATCTATACATTTTCATTTATCTATAATCTGTATATATAGATCTATATATTCTGATCTATTTATTCCGTAAATATATTTTGATACAGAGGACAAATATAATCTCTCTTTTGTAGATGGTGAACCAAAAAACAAATAAATAGCTCCTCAGGGGAGAGATGGAGAGATGTTAGTACAGAATATCAGCTACTAGCCAGTACCATGGTCTAGATGATCAGCAACCCATTAGTGTTCAGCATGAGAGATCTTTGTTCCATACTGACTGCAATTTTGGCATTTATTTCAAGAAAAGGGCTACCAGAATATTAGTGCTATGTTCCCTAAAGAGCAAATAACATGCAAGAGGAGAGATAAAAGGGCAGAGGATAGAAGAAGATAGAGTTACACACTGAAAATTAATCACTGGAATCTTTAAATTATGGATTGCAGTGAAAGAGAAGTCAGTGAATGGATTTGCAAAGTATACTGGCTTATTTAGACTGATTTATGTAGGAAAATTTCTCCTGCTGCATAAAAATAATATGATGAGTTTGGAGAGAGACATGGAGGAGATAGGTTCATCTGCAGTAGATATGGAACTTGAAAAGAGCATAAAGAAATCAAAGGAGGGCAGAGAAAAAAGATGAGTGACCTATTAGACAAATTATGTGTGCAAAGAGAGGGGAAAAAAAGAGGAAAAACTGGATTTGGACCAATCAGCTGAAAGACCCTTCTTAACAGCAAAAAGAAGGTGTTCCAAACAAATGCTAATGAGGAAGATAACAGCAAAACAGCAAAAAGAAGGTGTTCCAAACAAATGCTAATGAGGAAGATAAGTGCCATAATGTCTGATTTGTGAAGTGCCGTATGGCTCTGTGTAGGTTCTCCTACATTTACCCAGAAAATAAGCTTATGAATACATTCCAATGGCTTTATTTAGAATACTGTCATGTAATAGCTTGTTATATCATACACCAGGTAGAAAAAGAAAATTGCTGAAATCTAAGCTAAAGTAATATTCTGTTAGGGAGTAAAGGCAGAGATTGCTAGGCACTTCTAGATGCCTTTTCCTACACTGTTTATTTGATAGCGTAAAAGCGTGGAGAACATGAACTCCATCTTAACTAAAATCAGTCTACTGTCAAGTTTTTGCTGGTATAGTTTTTTAATCTCTGTGTCAATGTGATTAAAAAAAGAAGTTATAAATGAAGTGATTAGCTTGCTCCTTTTCTGTGGAACTTCTTCCTAAAGAGATTGCTAGAATATTTTATTTCTTATTAGAAACAAACTTTTAAACTTGCATAGGGAGCAACTGAAATTAGAGTGTTAGAAGATGCTAAATAAGAACCGGGTAACGGTGAAAGAAAAGTAATTTTCCACTCTCTAAAAAATTCAATCTGAAGCAGCAAAGTAAAAATTACTGGTGCAAACTTGGTGAAAGAAAACTTCACTTCAAATAAAAACTCAAAAGTGGAATTCCAAACTGCCATTTAACACCTTCTATTAACTGAAAATTTTGTTTTGACTGGTTATTAAAGGGCAAGTATTATCCTTAATTTATATGTATGCTTGCATTATGCCTTTGCATTTTAATTTTATGTCGAAGGTAAATGTATTTTGACAACAGATGTAATTTGTCTTAAATGAAGTGAGAAGCTATGGCAGGCAGACTGGGATGATCTCTTATGTACAGTGCCACTGTATTTTGTAAGCATTTAATTATGAGGTTTTGGGAAATAATCCTTTAACGAGGTCTAAATTTTGACTGATTAAACCCATTTTTGATCCCTGCATTTATCAGAGTGCACAAAATAGTTGTCTTCAACACTGAGGTAAATCGTGTTCGCTGCTCAAATTTAAAGCTCAAGATTGAACGATATAAAAAATGGATAAAGTTTTTTTTCCCACATGAAGCATGTAGGTGTGTGGGAAAGATGGGGAAGGTGAAGAGATTTGACAAAAGTTGGAAACATAAGTTGCTGCAGCCTGAAGCTGAAGTAACTAATCTCCTGGTGACTTATGTGGGTTTTTTTATTCTGTCTTGCCTAGCAAGTCATGAAAAAATCATACCTTAACTATTCTAGCCAGCTGCCACATTTATGAGTAAGGTCTTATTCTACAAAGTTACAGATGGGCAGGTATAGAGATACCTATTTCTGTACAGCAGACAGTAAATATTTCTTCACTGATGGAAGGTCAATTCCAATTAACTGCAAAAAGAATCACTTCAGCCATTTATTTGGCCAAGAAGAAAAAGAAAAAAGAAAAAAAACATATCAAAGCAAAGAAAGAGTAAATTATATTGAGGAAAAATTAAAAAGCAGGAAGACAAAAGTCTTAGTGCATTATGCCCCAGTCAGGCCTTATCCTGAAAGGTGTTTGGTGAGTTAATTGGCTGATACTTGGTTTAAAATTTACATTCTAATTAAATTAATTCAAGTAGTGCATGTAATTCATACAGGCAAAACAAAGAATAAGAAATACAAAACTGAGTCAGTATTGCATTTTCTAAGACAATGAATTTCATATTAAGTGATTATTAATTGTTTGAAAAGTGTTGTAAAATAAAAATTATCATGCTTAAGAATCATGCATTTGTTAGCACTGGAGGCCACTTAAACAGCACTTAAGAGCAGGAAACCGTCAAAAGATATTTTTGTACATCTTGTATAGGATATCAATATGCAAATGAAAAATGAGGAGGACTGGAAATGTTAGCCTAATTAGTGTTCCTTGTAATGTTTCCTGATTTTTGTTTCTCTACACTACTGAGTGTAAAGCACATTCCTGCTACCATTTCATTTTATCTTAAGACATTAAGATGTAGAGATTCCCCTGCAGTCTGTGGTGAAGACTGTGAGGCAGATGTCCCTTTGCAGCCCATGGAGGTCCATGGTGGAGCAGAGATCCACCTATAGCCCATGGAGAACCCCATGGTGGAGCATGGTTGCACACTGAAGGAGGCCATGACCCTGTGGAGAGCCCATGCTGGAGAAGGCTCCTGGCAGGACCTGTGACCCCACAGAGGACCCACGCTGGAGCAGTCTGCTCCTGAAGGACTGTATTCCATGGAAGGGACCCATGCTGGAGCAGTTCATGAAGAACAGCAGCCTGTAGGAAGTGCTCATATTGGAGAAGTTTGTGGAAGAGTGCAGACAGTGTGGAAAAGGGGAAAAATACGAGGAGGAAGGAGCAGCAGAGACAATGTATGATGAATTGACCATGACCTCTATTCCCCATCCCTCTGCGCCACTCAAAGGCAGAAGGTAAAGAAACTGGAAGGGAAGTTGAGCCTGGGGAGAAAGAAGAAGTAGGAGGAAGATGTTTTTAGGGTTTACTTTTATTTATTGCTATCCTAGTCTGTTTAACAGACAATAAATTGCATTGATTTTTCCAAGCTGAATGTGTTTTGCCTGTGACAGTACTTGGTGAGTGATCTCTCCCTACCATTATCTCACTTTACAAGCCATCATATTATCTGTCCCCCCTTCCATTGAAGGAGAGGAGTGATAGAGTAGCTTGGTGGGCACCTGGTGGCCAACAAAGGTAAACCGGCCACAGATACAGAGGAAGCTTGATAAAGAAAACTGAATATTTGTGTGCTAAAGATGTTTTTCATGTATTACAAGTTAGGCAAATATTTGATAAAACCAGATAGAATCCATAACATGGGTGTCAGATGCACTCTCTCAAAAAGTGCTTATACTGCAAAATTGCACTGCTTGCTGTGGCTTGCTTTCCTATTAAACCTATTTCAGAAATTGCTTCTGCTCACAAGGCAGGAAGACCTATGCCATAAGGATGTCTGTTTCTACTTCTGAATAAAATGGATTGTGACTTGCATTTTCTGCTGAACTCAGTATTGTCGATATACGTTAGCTTTGCTCCAAGCATGCCTAGCTGGTGGTGCCCATGGGGAAACAAAGCGCTAACAATACCTAAACCATGAACCTCTAACAGCTCTACGAAGAAGACAGCAGTTGCATCAATTGGTGCAGTATGTTTTTTGCTGATGCAGAGCTTGACAGCTAACAAGATTGCTCCTTAGGAACAGCTGACCTGCTTAGCGCCATGGGAGATTGTAGGTAACTATGTTCTGTCCAGGGAACTTAGCTGCTGAATTTGCATCTTAATCTGTGCATTTGTCTCTTCCACAAAGAGTTCTAACAAATATCTAGCGGCATCTCTATGCAAAATTCCATACTGGGTAAAGGACGAATTCTCACTATAGCCCAAGGAGTTTCAGGAAGCATTAGATGTCTCAAGCCTGTGATAATTTACTGTCCACAGCCATAAACAGACACCACTTTATCCCTGAGCTCCTCCTAAGGTTACATATTTAAATTCCATTTCCAGAGACTTTATTCAAAATTAGGTGTTAAACTATTTCTTTGCAGCTCTTCTAAATAAGTAGAAGGGGGCTAAAGTCAGTGGGTCAATTATTAATATCAAATTCTCCATTCAGTTCCTTCTGAGACCTGACTGAACAATTTTCCACAAGTTTTGTTATTGTCTGGGCTCCTGATCGAGATTTTGTTATTGTCTAAGTTTCAGGGGCTGATGGATCTAACATGGCTCTGTACAGCTTCTGAGTAGGGAAAGAAGTTAAAAAGAATTTTGCATGGTATACAAGTTATCCAGCTGGGTGATTTTTCAGTCTGCCTGATCTAATTACCTTTATTACCACCTCCTCTGCAAATAAAGAGTTCAGCTTGTCTTTTTGTGGATTTGAGAATGCAGGCATTTGACGGCTGCATGGAATACCTTCATTTCAGGGTTTGAAATATGGAACCATGAATTTATTGAGAGTCACGCAGACACCACAACTACCTGATTGTGGGTTTTGGAGTGATGAGTGTGGATTTGCTGCAACCTGGTTCTGATGAGAAAGATGTGGGTGCATATTTACTTCTCTCAGTCTCTGTCTCTGTCTCTGTGTAGAACAGGATTTTTTTCCCTTTTTCCCTAGTGCATCATATCTCTGCTTGGTGTATCTAATTGATTTTTCTATTTCAGAGGATTGGAGCTTTGCCAGTCTTGTAGGGTCTGCCTGAAGCTTTTCATAGACTTCTCCTTCCTGCTCCCTTTGCTTTCCTTGTGCCTCTTCTCCTATTGTCAGATTTTCTGTATTTAAGTAGTTTTTTATTTAATTTTTGTGTTGTTTAAGCAGGAGATGAAAGGAACTGCTTCCTTCAGCTTGCTGCTTTGGTAGGCTTTCCAGGATATGAGGGTGGATCTCTACTCATTCTCAGAGCAACAGATAAAGACAAGATCAAGGGCCTGCTCTGCTGATGTTACAGGGAAGTCACAGGTAACTAAAGAGAAGTTGAAAATGTATTAATGTGTGACAGAAACAAATAAAAAATATTTAAAGCGGTTTATAATGTTATTATAATTAGATTACAGGTTTTTACACAGAACCTGGCTTATGCCCTCCGTAAGAACTAGACAATATTGAAGATTTGATAGGATGTCTTAGCAAGGGGAAGGCTGCTGAGGTTACTAAGGGTGCAAAGAAAGTGATTTTTGGTGTTTTCCTTCTATAAATCCCTGCTGGAGTTTTCAGAAGGGCTGTGTTCCAACATGTATAATGTATGTCTTCCTAGGACCACTGCATGTTTTGATTACTATACAGAAGGAAAGCAAAGGTGAACAGATGAAAGGAAAGAAAAAATCAGAAACTATTTTTCTTTTCCTCCCAGGTATTCCAGACAAAAAGAAAGGTTTAAGTGCATCCATATTCATCCAGGATTTTCAACAGCTTCATAACCTTAACCGAATTTTTACTCAGGTTTTAATGAGTGTAATAAAATCAGCTTAATCTGAGGTCACAGGAGGTGTGAAGGAAGCTTTTCTCCAGTTAAATTGCATTTTAACTTTATTTGACCAAGTCCATAGTTCAGTACTGGTAAGTGAAAAACGAAAATAAAAGTGGCATTTTAAACCTTATACACATGCTTAATAATGGAAGCCTAGAGAATTTATTTTGTACTAGTTAATTTTTTCTTCTTTAAGATAGATAAGGAAAAAATAAATATGAAGCTAAACTATATGTACATAAAACCTTTTCAGCATGGAATGTGATTTAATAGGTTACTGGAAATGAAATTAAGGTCTTAACTGATCAGAAATTAATATTATAAGAAGCTGCAAGAATGAGGGGCTTCTGTATTATTTACAGAATAGGTCATAGTTCCATGAGCTGTTAAGTTCATTATAAAATTTATTCAGTCATGGCACCAGGCTATTTGATCAAAGCACTGATGCAAAAGCAAAATGGGTAAAAGCTTACTCTCAGTCAATAGTGATCTAAACTTTCTGAAGGGCTGACTTGTTCAACATGCTTTTCAGTATGCACTTATCATTTGTGACTAGAACCTGGTATGTCACAGGCCTTTTGCATCATGACTTCCTTGTCTTTTGTCAAATATCTAGTCCTCTAACATCAACAAGAAGTTGCTGCCCTCATTTGGGAGAATATCTCCCTTCAGTAAACTCATTCACTTGGGTTCAATTCTTTCTGTTGCAGAAAGATTTTTCTTCCCTAAGGTGTCTCGATGCCTGTTGCTTCAGAGCTCAAGATATATCTGTCTCTATAACCAAAAGAGAAAATACTACTTTTGCTTTCCCAGTATGAACTGCCAGAATCAGCCAGAACAGAAATTGTCTGCTTAATGATTTGTCCACCCTTATAATACCAGCTAGAGTCAAGGGTTAGATCTTCTCAGGTACTGGAAGAAAACCTCATTAAAGAGAACAACTTCTGAAAGTTTGAAGAATTAGATAATATATTTATACCACATCTATACTCTGTCTTTAGCATACAGATATGCTGAATCTGCACTGCTACTATGAAGAGATTGGGAGCAGCCCTGCCGAGAATGACTTGGGGCTGCTGGTGGATGAGAGGCTGGACGTGACCCATCAATGTGCACTTGCAGCCCACAGAGCCAAACATGTCCTGGGCTGTATTAAAAGCAGCGCGGCCTGCAGGGTGAGGGAGGGGATTCTTCTTCTCTACTCTGGTCTGGTGATACCCTGCCTGGAGTGCTGCATCCAGCTCCGAGCTTGCCAACAGAGGAAAGACATCAACTTGTTGGAGTGAGTCCAGAGGAGGCCACCAAGTTGATTAGAGAGACAGAGCACCTCTCCTATGAGGAAAGGCTGGGAGAATTAGGATTGGGATTCTGCCTGAAGAAGAAAAGGCTTTGAGGTGACTTAATTGCTCTGTTCCAGAAGGGAACAGAGAAAGACATAAGAAAGACAGAGAGAGTCTATTTACGAGAGCATGTCCTGTGACAGGACAACAGGGAATAACTTCAAACTGAATAAGACCGGGTTTAGATTAGATATTAGGAAGAAACTCTTTACTGTGAGGGTGGTAAGGCACTGGAACAGGTTGCCCAGAGCAGTTGTGGATGCCCCATCCCCAAAAGTGTTCAAGGCCATATTGGATGGAGATCTGAGTAATCTGTTCTAGTGAAAAGTGTCCCTGCCCATGGCAGGTGAGTTGGAATTAGATGAACATTAAGGTCCCTTCCAACCCAGGCCATTCTTTTTCTATGTCATGTCTACATTGCAAGAAGGATAACACACTAACCCTACTGGTATGCAAAGTGCTGGCCCTCTGACCTGAGCCAGGAACAAAGAGTTTAAGGAATTATTTACCTAACAAAAAAAACATTTTAGGAGAAAAAATTTTAAAAAATTATGGGCCATATTTATACTGTAATTCATTTAGTGAATAACCAGAAATATTGTATGAAATTCTCTGATTTTTTTTTGTATTATGTATATTTTATGTATATTTTTGTATTTTGTATGTTTGATCTTTTATGTAGTAACAGAGTGAACCTTGTCTTTGTTAAAGTTTCACCTTTACAAATTTATATTAAAACCTGCTTTTTGCCAATATCTTTGATGGTGATTCTTTAAGCAGCATAACCACTCACTTGTGACAGATACCAGTTGAAATATTCAGGGCATGTAGATGGCACCAGATGAGATTTGAAGAGCAACTGAATGGCACGTTGAATATTCTGAACAGTCCCAAAAGCTGAATTTCTCTGAATTCCTTCCCATAACTTTGGCTTGCTCCACATGGCTGTTTTATTTTCCAGTATACTTTTCCCACTGACATTACATCCAGTGCTGTGCCTGAGGTTTGCTGGCTATTTTTACCTGTCTAATGTATACATACAATCAAAGAATGAGCAGAGTAGGCCAAAGAAAACAGAAACAAAGCAGAAGTCCTCAGATACCTCGGTGGATTTCATGCCTACTTGCACTCAGTATAAGAAGAAAAACATACAAGAGCTAATGTAGATGATAGTGGGTGATGGGCAAACTTGACATGCTCCTATGGGGTTTGACTTCAAACATCCTGGTCCCCAGGGATTTTTAATTCATAGCATATTTATACCTATGTGGAAATATCTCTGTTGTTTTTCTTTTGTCCAGCAGACAAATTTCTTTTAGCATGTCTAAGTGAATGGAAGGTATATGGGGCTGACCTGTTGTGCAGGAAAGAGGCCTTATATGGGCAGGAAAGTAACAGCTACAGATCTGCAGAGCTAGGCTAAAAAAGACCTGCAAACAGTCCAGAAAGCAGTTAAAAATCAAGACTTATGCATCTTTTTTTTTTCCCTTTTAATATCAACAAAATACATAACAATAGCCATGGATCTTGAATGGAATAGTCTGCCAGAGCCTTAAGTACAATGTGGCCCTGGCGTTTCTCTGGACCAAGAATGTGTAGCAATAGGCTCTGGTTGAGGCTTTTTTTTCCGAACAAGTTCCTGCTCCCAGCTTTTTGGCATTTACTCCCCTTTGTTTTGCAGAGAAGCAGTAATTGAAGAAGTTCTGGTTAAAGTCAATGCTCCCAGTGAATTAATTTATCTGCCACCGCTTCGTGAAATAGGTGTGATCACTGCTGGCATAGTGGAGACAATGCAGAAGTGCCTACAGCAATTTTCTACAGGGCTCATGGAAAAGACAGGGCAAATAATAGTTATGCTGCCAACTTGGGAAAGACAGTGATAGATAAATTTGAAGATGGGAAATCCTTTCAATAGGGCATGTATTTGCCTTTGTATATTCTTTGGTTGGGTAATACGTGCGAAAACAAGAGCATCAGAAACCGGGCACAAATATTAACAACAACAATAAGATGTCATGCTAATCCCCAAAGGCATGAAATATAATAGGGAAACGTCCTTTCTTATTGTACAATTGCAAGATGGGAAGAAAAGACATTACTGAGACAGGCAGAGAGAGGGATCTCTTTGAATTTCTTCTGTTCTACCACAGCAAACATGTGTAGAACATTGTGGATAGCACCACCCAAATTATCTCACTGGTTATATTGGCAGTGGCCAACTGCCAATGAACTAGCAATGAAATTAGGTGAGGCAGGAATAAAAATTATTTACTTTAAAAGAACCATGGAAAATGACTTTTCTCAACGCATTTTCATGTTTGTCATGTTCTTGTCAGTTAATATATACATCACTTTTCCTATCAGAAGAGAAATAGAGTGAGATTATATGATTAAACACTGCTCTCCACAAACACCAGGTGGCAAGCAGCAAAATGGCAGGCAGGGGAACCCAAATAGGCCAGTCAGAGACAAAATTCTTCTTACTGAGATTCTTCCAAGAAGATATCTGAACAGGTCAAAGTCCATCTCCTTACATTTAATGATGTTATTCTTCTTTTTACCTTGTTCCCTCCTCTCAGAATTCTCAACTCTACTCTCTCGTGATCACTGGCATACACACTGCCTCTCAACTTCACATCCCTGAACAGTTTTTCTGATTTGTAAGCAGGAGGTTCAGCAGCTAGTCTTTCCTTTTTGTCCCCTCTATCACCTGTATTAAGAACTTGCCATCAGTCTACACTAGAAACCTGGGTTGCTTGTGCCCTGATGTGTTGTACTTTGAGCAGGTATTAGAGTTGTCTTATTTCCCCATGAGGACCACAGCCTACAAATGTGAGGCTTCTTCCAGTTGTCTGAAGAAGTTGTCATCCAGTTCTTTCTGCCCAGGAGGTCTGTAGCAGACACACAGACCTTGGTTTGCCCTTTACTCTCCACCTGTAATCCTCAGTTGATTCATCATGTGCTTCTGGGCAAAGGTCCACACATTCCCACTGGTCTCTTACATAAAGGGAAACTTCTTTCCTTGCCCTCCTGGCCTCTCCTTCCTACAAAGCTTACAACCATCTGCGGTAACACTCCAACACTCCAATGTGAGCTGTACTACCCCATTCTCATGGTGCCAAGAGTTGGTAGCCTTGCCACAGCACTCTGACCCCCAGTTCCTCACAGTTCTGCACATTTTTTCCCCATGCTGCATGTGTCAATGTATAAACACTCGAGAGAGGTACACTGTTCTATTTCCCAGAAAAGGTAGAATTCAGATGACCCCACCCTGACAAAATAACCATAATGCGCTGCATTTACTCTTGTGAACATGTTTTTAAAAGGAATTTCTCAACTATAGAACTACCTATGGAGACCTAATTCTCTCTCTTTTTAATTTTTTTTTTCTCAACTCAGAATTCTTAAGATAGCAGAACAATGTCTTGCAGGAAAATCTTAAGGAAATGCAGCATATTCATGCAGCATGTTCATATATCAAAGAATTTTTTTTTTATTTTTCATGTACTAATTAACAAATATGTTTTGTATGCTAGGCATAATTTAAACTACAGATATTAGCAGCAAAAATACCCAAACAAACCACCTATCTAACTGACTGAAAGGAGCTGTGAAAGAAGTGTCATTCAAGTCCACCCGGAATATTATTAGATGGAAGACTAATTTAATTTATTGAATTTATTTTATATACACATTTCTTCAGCAAGTTGTGCTGTTAGCTATTTCTTTTCTCTTTTTATGAAGGATATTAGAAAATTGTCTGTATGAAAAAAGAGGTTCAAGTACAAATGGACAGCTACTTTTTGATGTGTTTAATTTCCTTTTCCTTTAGCTGAGTTTATAATTCTCAATAAAATTTAGTCACATTTTTTTCATCTATGCTACATATTAAATGCCTTTGTTTTAAAAGTTTAGAACTTCAAGAAGTTAATTTTGTTTCCATCTAGAAATAAATCAGAGTTGACAGACAGTTGATTGCAATATGTCATTAAAATGTAGAAACTTTAAATACATATAATTTAAAAGAATCATTTTATATTTAGTACATTAGCAATAACACATGAAAAAAATTTATGTCAGGACCAAAATTCATCCATTATTATTAATCAAGAAGAAGTATGTTTAATTTAGAATACTTTTGTACAATTAGTCTACTTTTGTGGATGAATAGTGAATTTCAGTGACAGGTAGACTGGTCATAATTGATAGGATGCATTTCTCTGTGTAAAATGAATCCTGGCTATAAGGATTTTCAAAGTCATATAAAAAGGAGATACAGAATTTCTACTTGTGTCACAAATGAGATTCATTTCTTGTTACCTATATAACTTATTTAAGTAGGAAAAAAAAAT
This sequence comes from Falcunculus frontatus, assembly GCA_013398115.1. Lineage (NCBI taxonomy): Eukaryota > Metazoa > Chordata > Aves > Passeriformes > Falcunculus > Falcunculus frontatus. Next base: position 280,086 of record VZRV01010661.1, on the reverse strand, counting down.
TTGTTCTGGAGCCTTAAGTCTTGTGACTCACTCATTACATAGTCCTACATGAAAAAATTTTTAGTATCTGCTGAAGAAGAGGCTCTCCAGCAGACCTTTCTGCAGCTCCAGTGGTACTGAATTGCCAGGGTAGGCCTTAGAGACACTACTCTCCTGTTTTGTTTTGTTCTGGTTTGGTTTTGTGGTTTGTTTTTGTTTTGTTTTTTCTTAGCGTTGCCTGCATATGTTAGCTGGAGAAATATACATTGAATCATTTGGAAAACTTATATAAACTCAATTCATATCTATATAGAATAAGAATAAAGTGGATTAAAAAGACAGGCTACTCAGTCTGAGGGGGCCAAGGAAGCCTTATTCCCTGCTGAAATTTGAAAATATGGTCGTCATATTCTATTCACATCATCAAATTTGAATAGAAATTGCCATGTTGCTCACCTGTGTTTAAATTTAAGCTTATCCCCACTTCATGAACTCATCAGAAATTCCTGTGCCTGTCAGTTCGAATGATACTATTTTCTATTAAAACTTCTCTGCTGGTCTCTAATCTGACATTACATTGTATTTAACTCTCTATAACTCTCTATTTGCTTTCATAGTAGTGATGTATTTTATTTTTTTACTATATTCAGATTTTCATCTGTATCTGAAAAACAAAATTATTTTATGGCTTTTTTCTGATGTGGCTCGCTTGACTGATTCTAAGTTTGTCATCACCATCCACATCATCCTGGTGAGCAGTTAAGTTTTTCATAAACTATATATTTCTGGATTCAGCTGACAGTAAACTGAGAAAAGCATCACTTTCTTCCCCAACCTCTTAGTGTTTGTCTTTCCAGATATTGTTCCTTCTTTAATAAATGAAATAAATCTAGAGTACTCTGATTACTTCAGTCAATCTATATTACATGATTTAACCATGAGAAGAGAACCTGCATAATGATTTACTTCTGTGCAACTCCACATATATCCACTGGTGTCAGAAGAAAAGATTCCTCTTGCTAGTTTTCTCTCGTACTTCCCAGATTACCACACAGGCAGAGCTATAAAACAGTGCTATTGGATGTAATCCTAATATGTGAGATTAGTGCCATAGTACAAGGGGGAAAAAAGGCAAAGAAAAAGACCCCAAACACTTAGACTTAATTTCTGAACAGCAGAGAGCTGAGTTTAGAGAACTGAACTTCAAGATAGTGTTTCATACAAGAATGGACTGTCACAAATATCAGTCATTGCATGGAACTTTACATGCAAACCGGAAAGACACAGATTTGTCTTTGCAGAGCTCAGCTATTTCTAAGAAATATTAAAGTCAGCAGAATATAAGATAGATACCCACAGTACCTATTACTTATAACTTTCCATGGAAATGGAAATGTTTTGTTCAAAAGTTGCTGATGTCAATAAACATCAAACTGGACTTTAATTAAATTATTTACAATTTGCACCTAGCTGAATTAACAATATTATGTCTTTATAGGGGAATGATGGATAATAGAACAGTGCTAATTCTGGTAAACTGTGCCCATTTTTACTGGGATTGAGTTAAGTTTTACCATAGTCCCTAGTATGGGGCTGGAGTTTGGATTTGTGCTGGTATCAATTTTGATAACATAGGGATGTTTCTGTTATTGCTGAGTAGGGCTTACACAGAGTCAAGGTCTTTTCCTCACCCCACCCCACCAGAGAGCAGACTGGCAATCTGTAAGGATCTGGGAAGTGACACAGCTGGAACAGTTGACCCCAGCTGACCAAAAGGATATGACATACCATAGGGTATCATGCTCAGCACATAAATGTGGGGGAAGAAGAAGGGGACGTTCGGAGTGAAGGTGTTTTGTCTTCCCAAGTCACCGTTAATGTGTTTTGAAGGCCTGCTTTCCTGGAGATGGCTGAACACCTGCCTGCCCACAGGAAATGGTGAATGAATTCCTGGTTTAAATTTGCTTTTGTGCTCAGCTTTTGCTTTACCTATTATACTGTCTTTGTATCAACAGAAGAGTTTTCCCACTTCTACCCTTCCAATTCTCTTCCCCATTCCAGTGTGGTGGGAGGGTAGTGGGGAGTAAGTGAGAAGCTGTGAGTTTAGCTGCCAGATGGGGAAAAACAACAACACAAGTCTTGAGCAAGTTTATAGGAAAGCCATTAGGTAAAACAGTGAGTCTAGTGTTTACTTCACACTCAGTATATCTGGGAAAAAAAACTTGTGGGTTGATGGCTGTAGAGAAAATTATGAAAAAAAGTGAGTTGAATCTCTTTTTCCAGTAGTTACATTGTTACGATACTTAGTCCTGAACATTTCTCTTGCACTAGCATAATATATTATATTATACACTATATAAAACTGGTTTTCATCTGTTCCTTATTAGCTTATTATGCGTTGATTTACTTGATATTATGTTGATTTTGCATAATAAAATCTACAACACTCACTGGACATTGTCCCATAATTATTTGATAAATATTTTCACTATGACTTACTGTACTGTTTAAATCATTATCATTTGATCTTCTGTTTTAATATTAAGATAAGCAATCTCAGAGGCTTTCATGCAATATTCCTTAATGCTTGCCTATGCATATGAGTCACATGTGAGACTCAGACACTCATGCAGGTAGATTTGTCACTGAGGAGCTTCATGGAGCCCCATTGCATTCTGCATTCTCTCTGCTTTGTGGAAAATTTCACTGCTCCTTTTAGGATAAGATGTTCCCCAAAAGACTGTATTTCCCCTGATGGGAGCAGCTTCATATTGCATATGAGTTAGGCAAGGTAAATAAGGCATCTTGAACTCAGCTCTGACAGCCAAGAACTTGTGTCATATAGCAGTCAGGCTAGCACTTAAAAATAGTATCAAGAATAATTTACATATTGTAATAAAATTCAAATTGAAAAGTCATTGTGATAATCAAATCCCAAGGTTCCATGATTGCTGTGTGTCAGAAAGGGGCAGAAACTTTATTTTTCCAGCGGGAAAAAAAAATATTAAAACCAAAAAATAGCCCAAAGAAATCTCTTGTTTTGTCAATAAATTTAGTTAGACTAAAATATAAGGCTTTACATAAATAAGCAAATAATATAAATAAATTAGCAATATGTAAATGAAATTCTGGATTTCTCTTTATGTCTTTTGACAGTAGCCCTTAAGGCAAATCCAAAGTCAGGCTTCTGGCTAGATATCAAGAAACCTTAAATATTCCCCATTCCCACACCCAGGGGATAGCTGCAATAACTGCAGTTATCCATAAAAACAAAATTGGAGAGGCATTCAACAGGGAAGAGAACATTATTTTATCTTTTATCTAATTTTTTATATCAGGCTTTTTTCACACTGTCTTAGCAACAGAAAATACTGCATGCTGAGGTTAGCTGCCAGAGAGAATATTAAGGGATAAATCATGTGCATTTTCTAAGACTGTATTTTACTTAACTGACTTTATCTGCATTACAATGGGAAAAAATTACACATATCTGTTTTGAAAAATATTGAGAAATTGCAAAGCAATCAACAGAAAAGTACTAACACAAACAGAAATTTGCACTTATAAACAGTACTATAGTAAGAAAAAGGAAGTTGAAAAATGATAATTTATTAAGATATCATTATTACTTACAAAAATTTCCACTGTACATAATATTAAACAATAAAATTTTGTTCAGAAAAGAAACAATGAGAAACAACACATGGCTTTACAAACTGGATTTCTGCATTTGAAAGAGATATTTTTTACTATACAGTCTGCACAGAATCAAGAACATTATCCTTAGCTTCACAATTAAAATATACATCAAAAATGTTATTAACTCTAGGTGCATTTGGAGAAAATTTTTAAAATTTAGCAAGGCTAAATTGTCCTTAGTGCCTCATGTAAGTCAATGCAGTAAGAGAGCAGAAGAATCAAAACTGCACGGGTAACAAACCCAGCATGCAGTGTCAAGTCATTACAAACCCCAGTGAGATCCCACTTGGTGGCATTGCTAAATCTAAAACTACATGGAACATATGAAATAATTTACTCTTGGTTAGTTATCTACTTATAGCATAAGTTTTCCTCTTAAAACCTTCTTAAAAAGTGAAGGATTCATTTTGATAATTGCAAATGTCTGAATCCAAAATCTTCCAATTAAAAAAAAACCCCAAACCCTAGAAACAGGTCTAAAGGATGGTGGCATTTAAGACTCAGAAGAAGCAATTCTTAAACAAAACACAGAAAAAATATTCCTCATTTTAACTGGTACTAATCTATTAAAATAAATTGGAATTGGTTTATGTATGTATGGCACAGAATAAGCATTGGGATAATATCAGATGGAGCTATATTTATCTAAATATAAAGCATAAGAGAATTCCAGAAGATATTCAAAAGTGTTTCTAAAAATCTTCAGACTGGTTTAAGCCTTTTCTCTTACATAGGTTGAATAAATAAACGTATATTCTTTTGAGAAATGGAAGCTAGATATCTGAAATAGTGTTTCACAATTAATCACTTAAAATCTTGAATCTGCCTTTTTCTTAAAGCAAATGGTGGACCCGTTGTGGGCTAATTATGAAATCTGGCAGTGAAGTCTGTGCGATGGGTTAAAAGGGTAGGAGTGAAATTTTCCCTTCCTGGAATAACCTCTACATTTAGCCACATCATATTCTTAAAGTAAGGAGCTTTTTCTTATGTTAAAGGAAGATTTTCTAGTTTTACAGTCCAGTTCTGCAGTCCAGATCAGTAAAGTTAGGGTTCCTGGATATTACACTGAAGGAAGGTATAATATGCATAAATATATCTAAAGCACAAAAAATATATATTTTTAAAATATTTTAATTTTCCTTTTTAAAATAATGGAAGATTGGAAACACTCTGTAAACAGTTCTTCATCCTCATAAGTCCTTTTCTTGGTCAAATAAGGAGCCTTCCAGGCTGTAGAGCCACAGAATCAACTAGTGTGGAAAAGACCTTTGAGAACATTGAGTCCAACCTATGACCTAACACCACACTTTGTCAACTAGACCATTGCACTAAGTGCCACATTCAGTCTTTTCTAAAACACCTCCAAGGATGGTCACTCCACCACCTACCTGGGCAGCCCATTCCAAAGCCCAATCACCCTTTCTGTGAAGAACTTCTTCCTTATGTCCAACTTAACCACCCCAGTGCAGCTTAACTCTCCTGCAAATGATCCTGATGCTGCCCCCTGCTCACCTGATAAGAGGGTGACAGTCACTTAGTCAGCTCCTTTAAGTCTCCTGCAAATGGTTCTGGTGCTGCCCCTTACTCAGCTGAAAAGAAGGTGAGAGATGCTTAGTCAGCTCTTTTAAATCTCCTGCAAATGGCTCTGGCACCGCCCCTTGCTCACCTGATTAGCTGACAAGAGGAAAAAAAATCTCTGTAACTCCCTCTGGTCCTTAGGAAGAAACCTAGCTGGCCACTAGCTGCATCTCAGAGTCTTTTGGATTTCATGTGAGCTACAGACTCTCAGTCCTTGCTGTGAATCCCTCTCTAATGACCTCCCAGAAATGGTGCAATCTGGAAGCATTTCCCTGCTAAACAGGCTCATTCACTCCCTGCCAACTCGGCACAACCTGGCACCTGTCGTCAGGGTTTACTAAATGATACAATGCTCAGCTGAGAAGTCACACAGTCCATCTCACCAAGACTGAAGATTTGCAAATAGGAATTACATCATCTCAGACTATAAATAAAGTCATATTTTAAACAATGTGTACAATACGCCAGTAAAATAGTTGCTCATAAAATATTCTTCGTATTTCTAAATTTCTAAATCGAGGTTTGATTTTTTTTATATATTGTTCAAAGAAAAGAATTCTTCAACCTGTATTATGCAGAACTGTAAATTCATTTCATCATTGAAATATCAAAATATTTAAAATGTGAATGATTATGATAGTTTTTTAATTTATACTATTTCATGTTTTGCTATTGTCATCAGTGCTTGTGAACACTGGCAAAATCTTAACATTCCCCTGTAAAAACTTTTGCATTTTCTGTAACCATTTAGACAAGTTTGTTCTGAAAGCTGTAGACTATGGTACTTATTGTTAGTCATGTTTATTCTGAAATCATGAGGTGATGTAGATGGGAACCGGTAGAGAACCCATCCCATAGTTCTGACAATATCCTATATCACATCGTTATGTATTTTCTACATATAGCAGTGAATCTGCTCTGTGTAAACCTCTGTAGCTGACTTGTGTTTCTGATTAAAATATCCTCCTAAAATATTTAGCTGTTCAAAGCATGAACAAGACAGAACTGTACCACATTTTCTCACACCAATCAGGATTATTAAAAGAATGTGGGGTTTTTTTCCCTGTCTGAAAATATTTTTCTCTAATTTTTATTCATTATCCTGCTGTTTAGGCAACAAAAATCACTGAAAAGTGACCCACAAAGTCAGTTTTGTGGTGACAAAATTTGGGAGCATTTTTTCAGCTGCTAATTTCTTCACAAGCAGTGAAACCCTTATTTCTTATTTACAGAAGCAATCATGTTGTAGGAGTGTAAATGCTTTGTGGAGTTCCTAATCATAAGACCAAAATATTGTCCAAATAGGTAATTTTAAAGAAACTCCTTGTCAGTGAGGGTTGATGCCAATAACTGCTGGTCAATTATTGAAAGAAAAAGAGAAATAAGCAATGATGTATAATTTTTTATTTTCATTTTAGGATTCCTACTTGAATTTTAAAGAAATGAAAAAAACCTGTTATTAATTTTAGGAATTCCATGATTTTTTTAATAAAGTATATTAATAAAAAATGTCAATTTCAGATTTTTTCCCCAAAAGCATGTGATATCTCATCTTTTTTATTTTCTACATTTTCCATATGTTTTCATGCTTTTAGTTAAAAAAATTACCAAAATGTTTGAAAATTTTATATTTAGCAGAACTTGGTGTTCACTAACAAGAGTAGTGCATTCACTAAAGCAGGATGTTCATTTAGAAATAAATAATGAAAATAAAATGTCTGATTCAACTCACTAACATTTGATATTACCATTTCTCACAGGAAGTGTCATCCTTTTTTTTAGGTGATGAAAAGAAAATTAGGTAGATCTTTGCAGCTACTGTTAATGTAAACAAAATTAATAACAGTTTTTCTAGTACTGGCTTTCAAACAGGTACACTTTTTTTCCTTGCTAGTGCTCACTGTCTCCTAGGAGATGGATCACATTTTCAAAGGGTATGTGAAACTAAAAATCAAGACAAAATTTATTGACTGAATTGTTGGGGTATTTTTATATTTACCTTCCTCTCAACCAAAGCAAGGAATCTGGATTATAAGAACAACAGAGACATAGAAAGCAAAAAGAAAATTAGTTCAACCATCTGTTTTGCATTTAACTGAATGCAAGAATACTAGGATAGCAGGAAGTTCAAGAGGAAAAAGGGGGAGAACGAACAAACAAACAAACAAACAAACAAACCACAAAAAAAGACAACTTCATAAAATAAAAGCAATTAATAATTAAAGACAATATTTACTCAACCACAATTAGTACCATGAGTTAAATGAATAGCACCATGCAGTAGTACCACTGGCACAGTGGGAACCTTGTGACCTCAGAGGGAATCTTGTGACCTCAGCACAGTCCAGTTTCTGTAGGTCTGTTCCACAGCATCAAACACCTGCATTCGTACCTCTTGCAGCTGTGGCCCCACTATCCACCCACATTTCCCTGGGCTAGAAAATTCTCAGGATGGCTTGTCAAGAGACAGAGGACCTGGAAGGCACTTGTAGAGAATAGATGAAGAAACTATGACTCTCAAGGCCTAGCATCCCAAGAAAGCTGCTTGGAAAACATTGAAGAGAGTAAGATAGGTTATTTTATATTTTTTGCTTTTACAGAAGTCAGTGGACTCCAGAGCATTCTCACAACACATTTCTGTTTGCAAATCAATATTTTCCAGTGAAAAATGTCTTCATTTGGGAAATTCCTGGCTAGGGTTTTATAGGCTGGTTTTCAAGAAAAACAGACACTTTAAATATTAGCTGCTCCCCTCACTTTCTGATGCAAAAAAATTTGAGGTGCCCAAAGAATGAACAGAAGCAGTTATCAACTGCAGTGATGTAGTACTATTATTATTATTATTATTATTATTATTATTATTATTATTATGTCCTTGAAAAAATTTTTGCAAAAAATAAAATTTTTCTCTATTTTGCACTGAAGTAATTTTTTGCTAGATATATTTTTCCTCCTGAAGAATGATGTCTTGTAAAACGTGGTGTTTTTCCTCTGGTGTTTGTGTTGTGGCCTCTTTTCCTCTCTGACTCATACATGCACAAACAAAGCCATGTGCACGTATGTGCACATGTACATTCCTGCATGCTCTTCCAGAGGTTTAAATGACAGCCAGTCTTGTTCCAAAATCCACCATTTTATAAGAAAAATATATTTTCTTTTTCCCCATAGCACTAAATGACTCAGACAGGGCTTGCTTCAACATAGCTGTCATTGCACTGCCTTGCATTTCTGCCCACTTGCCTCGTTTGCAAAGGGGAGGGTGACGAGAACTCAGCAAAGATGAGTGGGTGGTGGTGGTTGGTTTCTATTTGGAAAACTGTAGAGTTCTTTTATCTGTCAATGATATAACAGAGTCTGACATGCCTAGCAGTGGGCAGAAGCAGCTGTCAGTAGTAGTATAATTTATTAGTATCTCTTCTTGAATAAGAGGGCTGGTAGACTAACATGGGAGCAAAGGGGAAATCTGCCAAGTTATTGTCTTGCACCTCAGGCTCATACTGCTGATAGCCCACTGTGGAGTGTACACAGCATTAAATATGTATTGATTAATTCCGTGACACAGTCCACTGACTGCACTGATAAGGGAAATGGCTGAGGCATTGCTTCATCTTCTAGCTGAGAGACCCACGCCCAACATGCTGCCTTCCAGAATCCTCACCAGGAATAGCTAGAGTTGTCCACAAACAGGGTGGCCTGGAAGTATAAAAAAATTTTGTACATGTTGTACAAAAAAATTGACAATGAAAAAAAAGAGGTGTGATGGATAAAAGAAGTGTTTTAAAAATCAGGAACTAGCAATTGTTACTTAATAATTATACAGTGAGAAAATCCATTTGGTTGATGACACTGTGCTGCTGATGTTTAAGATGAGTGAGTATCATATATTAAAAAAGAAGAAATCAATTGTCTGTGCATATTAGATGAATATTAAAAAGTGGTAGTGAACAGAAACCACTTGCTTTTTTAGTTCTTACTACTTTGGGAAGTGCTAGAAGGAAGGTGACTCATGGCCGCTCCTCAGAGTACCCCACACAGTACCAGACATGGGGTCCAATCCAATATAGACTTGTGGCAGCTACTAAATACTGTTTTAAAAGTCAACTTTCTAATCACTTTTAAAAAGCCAACATCTCCTTAAACATGTAAGTTGTCTCTATGACTGGACTTTTTGTGGGGAGGTTTTTCAGAGGTTTTTGTGGGGTTTTTTTCCTGTTGTAGTTGATGAGCAAAAAGTAACCATAGTAATTCCATGGTAAAAACTGGTAAATAATAATAATGTCTTATTGGTGAATTCTGTTTTATACTAAGGGACAATCAAAATAAAAAATCCAGGCAGTTTTTAAGAACTTATACTTCCAAGTATCATGATAATGACTACAGGCAAGAGCTGCTTCACAACTTCAGGTTCATTATCTTTAAGAGTTTATTGTGAACCTTTTAAAAGTCTTTGCCACTCAACAGAGAAATAGAACCTGAATTAACTATTGCCTCAGCTTGATAATGAAGCCAAAGAACAATTCCTAATTCAATCTGTTGTTAATTGATACTGTGCTAAAAGCGTTGGAGAGAAAGGTAGCAGTGATTTAAGGGAAGGCTTAAGTGGTAATGGTGGTGTTCAGATTCTCCATGCTCCTACAAAAAGAGTGAAGTCTTATCCTGAAGTATTTTTTTTTTTTAATTCTCTCTTTTTAATCCTCTCAGCTGGTGGAAATTATGCATCTTTAATAAGAACTGCACAAATATTTTATTTAATAAAATAAATAATAATTATTTAATGAATCTAAGATCTGAAAAATGCATTTCAGCGCATTGCATGCAAAGATTTTGCTGGATTTAATAGACAAGTAACCACAACTTGCACTTGCTGAACTTGCAGAAATAGACATATATATACGAACATTTCTACACTGGACTCAGTCTTACCCTCTACCCTCTCCCAGTGATAGAAAAACAAAGATATTTTTTAACTTGTCAATTACAGACATGGGGAAACCTAATTATAATTTAATTTTAATTTCTTTTTCAAAAAACAAAAATGTGTGTAATGTTGAATGTTTTGCTTATATTAAAGACCTCAACTTCATATTTATATAAACCTTGGAGATTACATTAAACTTTCCTGGGAACATATTATACCATAACTAATAATTTTACTTTCTTGCAACTTCCTTTGGAGTCTGTACTGCTGACCACAACTGTTTTCCTCAATCCCTTTGGTATCAGGAAAGAATGCCAAAAGGAACAGGAGAACCTCCATGATCAACATGTGTCTTAAAGACTGGTGCTATCAGTGAAATTTTGTTTTTTTCAGTCATGGGGTGTTTATAAGACACCAAGCCTGCTGAAGACAGATGGGTTTCACCTGTCTAAAAGGGGGAAAAGAACACTAGACCGTGAGTTGGCAGGGCTGTTTGAAAGGGCTTTCAACTAGGTTTAGAGCAGGAAGAGGTTAAGACAAGGCTTGCTAGAGAGGAGTCTGGGAATTGTGTGCCAGCGTTGGTGAAATAAACAGCCCTACACCAGTGCACTTACACCAATGAATGCAGTATGGAGAACAAACAGGAGGAGCTGGAAGCCGTTGAGCAGCAAGAAAATTATAACATAGTCACCATTACAGAGACTGGAGTGCTGCAATGGATGGCTCTGAGCCCTTCAGAAGGGACTGGTGAGGCAGGAGAGGGGGTAGAGAGGCTCTCTGTGTTAGGGAGGGTTTTGACTGTATGGAGCTCCAGGACAATGATGATGAGGTTGAGTGCCTATGGGTAAGAATCAGGGGAAAGCTTTACAAGGCCACCATCCTGGTGGAAGTCAACCAGGATGAGGAGGTAGATGTACTCTGATAGTAGCTATCCGACATTTCACTGTTGCAGGCCGTTGTTCTTGTAACTTGCCAGATATTGCTGGAAACACAACACACTGCCTTGTGGATGAGGGAAAGGCTATCAATGTACCCTACCTGGACTTTAGCAAAGCCTTTGATACTGATTCCAGCAGCATTCATCTGGAAAAGCTGGCAGCCCATGGCTTGGACAGGTGCGCTCTTCACTGGGTTAAGAACTGGCTGGATGGCTGAGCCCAGAGAGCGGTGGTGAATGATGCCTCACCCATCTGATGGCCAGTCACTACTGGGATTCCCTAGGGCTCAGTATTGGGCCTGGTGAAGGGTCTGGAGAGTAAGTCCTATGAGAAGTGGCTGAGGGACCCGGGGTTGTTTAGCCTGGAGAAAAGGACACTCAGGGCAAACCTTATTGCTTTCTAAAACTACCTGAAAGGAAGTTACAGCAAGGTGGAGGCCATTCTCTTTTCTCATGCAACCAGCAAGAGGACAAGAGGAAATGGCCTCAAGCTGCACCAGGGGAGGTTCAGGCTGGGCATCAGGAAGAATTTCTTCACTGAAAGGGTGGTTAAGCATTGGAACAGGCTGCCCAGGGAAGTGCTGGCTTCACAATCCCTGGAAGCAATCAAGAAATGACTGGACATGGAATTAAATAGTATGGTCCAATTGATGTGGTGCTGTTCAGTCAAAGGTTGGACTTGATAATCTTAGATTATTTTGTGATTCAACAGGGTGCTTGCTGCTGATCCTTTGACCTGATATATTCTCTCGGTTTCTGTATTGAGAGTCACATAGGAAGTGCTCTAAATATGTGCAGGGTGCTGGAGAGACCAGAAGGTACACTTGCTGGCTACTGGAAGGACCAGGAGGTTCAATCCAGTGACTGCAGAGTCCATGGGTTCTGTGGCTCACTCCTGGTATGGCCATAGGTCTGAGCCAGGTACTAGAAAGACCTATTCACATGTGTTCCTGCAGCTGGGGGGCCAGTAGATCCAGGGATCAGCTGCTGGGACTTTAAGGCCAGTTACTGAAGGCATCCACATTGTACATATTTAGATATATGCATATATATATATATATATATATATATATATATACACGTATGCATGTATGTACATATATTCTGCTAATGGCCTTTTATGCTGAGAGAAGGGAACAGATGAGGCTGTTGGTAGTTCCTGCATTCAAGCAAGAGCTGTATTTTCTGTGTTGACCTATGCAGACAAACAGGTGTATATGTAGTGTGTGTATATGTGCCTGTTGGGAACACACACAGCTTCACTCCTAACTAGACCCAGGGACATGGAGCTGTGGTGGCCTTGCCTCTGCTGGAGTACCAGGTTCAGCAACTTCTAACATTTAAGACTCATGGGACAAATGTACAATTTAAATGTCATTACCTTTCTTCAAAGAAAAAACAAAAGTATTTCTTGCAAATTGGTTTTACATGGATGCTGAGAAATGTTTGCTTAACCAGAAAATCTCTTTTGTAAATAATGACTTCCGAGACCTTGAGGCAATTTATAGCTGGTTGAAAAGCACATAAAAACAGGGAGAGGGGTTTTAAATTTAAAGCATGATGCTAACCCTCCAGGGACCCCGTCTATAAAGGTATTTAGCAGTGAAGTTTTCCTTAGGGATGTCAATGTAGACACCAGTTATTGGGGAAGACAGAGTGTATATGTTCTACCATTGATAAGACTGATTCCTTAGGGTAGAGTAGGTATTTGTCTTGGGAAGACTCATTTTTGAAGACAGCATTTAAACAGTCGGCTAAAATGAGGTCTCATTGCAGCAGTGTCTACTTACTGCCCAATTTAATTTCTTAGAGCTTCATATAGAGCTACAACCAGCACCTATTTGACCTCAGCATTGCAACAATTTGTCTTTGTTAGAGGATGGTCACCTGTTTGATCCGTTTTCTGTCATCTTCATGATAATCAACTCTCTCTGGGTGAATATAGTCTTCCTGGTAAGGTCTCCCTCCGCAGTTCAAGAATCCATGTGTACACAAGCACTCCTTTCTTATATATCCTTCCCGTTGTTTCCCTACCACTGTAAATAATTCACACTCAAACTGCTCATTGTGTATAAAAAAAATTTAAGAGAAAGTTCCAAGCTGTCAGAGATGCTTTGATGCTCAAGGGATTCCTTAATCATCATCTGATCCCTCTGAGATACAGGCGAATAACCTACATCTCAAGTACAATACACCATCATTCCCAAATGTATATGTTATTTTATGAGCCTGCACTAAGTGTGACAATTTCAGTGCATATGAAAAAAGTCATGATTGAATAGCCCTTGAGACTCACCCCACATTTTCCTTTCATGAAATTATTGCAACGAGAATACGCAGCTATATTCTCTTCAGGCTTTCAAAAAAAAAAAAAGGATTTTTTAAGGATGATTTCTACCACAGAAAGTCTCTGCACAGCACTACTTTATTAGTTCTCTAGCACACTTTTTTCAGCTTCCTCCTGAGAGCAACTCTATTACCATTTCTCTTTGGAGAAGCACAACCTTTCCTTGTAATCCTAAGGTCACACAGCTCAGCTGAGTGCTCAGCTGTTAGGTGGTGTCTCTTTGAGCTGAGTCAATACCTTGATTATGAAATAACCTTACCTTTAGTGATTGGCAGGTTTGAAAGGGCTTCCTTTTCAAGTCACTTATGGGTACATCCACATAAACGTAGGGAAGCTTGTAAACTTCTTCACATATTTAGCTGCAGATAAAGTGCAATTTGTTTCAATAGGACAGCACCAGGGATTTCCAAAGTGAAAGGCAGGGCTAAGTATCTGTAAGGGCGAGCACCTCTAAGTGACACTCTTGTGTTCCTCCTTCCTGGCTGTCTGCCCACATAGCTGCCACCAAAGGTGGGATATATTTCCACTTGGTACTCCTTTAGTCATTCCCTTCCATGGATGTTGTTTACACCTCTGTTGGGTTTTATCACCTGTGTTCATAGGCTGTCCTGTCTTTGTTGTTAGCTCTAGACTTTATGCAGTCTCTTGACTGTCTAATACCACACACATTTCCCCTTGTTGCATTTGATTAGGTAACTTTTACTGTTCTGCAGCTGTTACTATCAGTGCACTAAACTGAAGATGTCATTCTGATGGGGACAGAGAAGGAAAGAGAGGGAATTCTGAACTTTAAACCCTGGGAGATGTGCTGTAAAATTTGTATTTAGGATTCAGAATAATTTTGGCCTTCTAGTATCTTTTGAGGAATTAGACAAAAGCCCAGTCCTGCTTCTGCTACTACAGTATACTTACTCAGCCATGAATGTCTGGAATTTCAACAAATTCTTTAATCACCACTTTTCTTCCTTCTTTATTTCTCAGAATAAGAATATCTCATTTGAGATTCACTATTTTCATCACCTGAAGATATTGCAATATTGGTGAATGCTTCCAGGTTAAAAGTAACATTTTTCCTACTTCTCTGTGCTTTTGAATTCAGGGTATTTTTAAATGGTTTTTTTTTTTGATAGCTCTCAATCTTCTTCAGGGTACTTCTCTTCCTAAATTTCTACTCTAAATCAGAGGGATTAATTTCAACTCTTTGTTTTTCTTCTACAGGGTCTGAACCAGAGTTTGCAGCTCTTGATGAAACAATTCACTATCCTCTTCACTTTTGCAATCCAGAAATGGTATGTAAATTACAGTTTAGATAACTGTGTTTAAATCCTGTGCTTGAAGTAATGCTTATATTTTCTGTAATGAGTAATTCCAAATTTTCTACCTAACAACTCCATGAGGTGAAGTGATACAGTTCTGTACCAATTAGTGTGCACCATTTCCTCTTCTTTTGCATTGTTTTCTATGTAATAATATGCAAGTTTGCTTCAATAGCCCCATATATATATAAAAGAACCCTCATTTAAAAAGAGGTCTCATTGATAATATATATGAGCAGCAATTTTATGCAGCTCTATTTTCTATTTTCACTTGACTGCTTTGATGTTTTTTACATTTTTCAGATTGTTTGTAACAGTGCTAACAGAACACTTGAAACTCCATGAAGAGTAAGCCTGAGGGTCTAATGGCAGCAAGCTTGTGAACTAAAATTAGCACACTGTGAAGTATGCTTGCCATCGCTTAAAACTGTGGTGAACCAACAGTTACCCATTAAAAGTCAATGTCAATACATAAGACATTTGTAAAGGCATCGCTACATTTTAGATCAAACCCAGTAAAATATTTCTGACATAATTATACAGTCTTTTAAGACTTGAAAATTCATTTCAAAATAAATTCTTAGTAATTTAAAAAAATCATGCTTAAATTTAGATCAATTACCAATTAATTTCTGTTCTTTTTTTTTCAATTGTTGTTTCTGCCCTGCACTAATATCTACAATAAAATAAAATAAAATAAAATAATATTTTAATCAATGTAGTCAGACATTTTTTCATTATTGCTTTGCATAATTTGTCTATCAAAAATATATGCATTTTTATTCTTTCAATGTGCAACATATATAATCGTACTAATGTTGAGTCTTCGGTCAATTTATATTTTGAATCCTTAATCCATTCAAACAGTATAATTTGTATATCAAATTGAGTCTAAATTTTAAACTATGTGTTCTTGGTTCATAAAAATTCATTACAAAGCATTTTTAGATCACCTAAGCTAATGTTCTATATATCAGAGTTCCATTGAGCTCCTATATACAAAGGTCCCTAACTTGTTCACATTTATGAAACACTTTACTTTATATTCCTTTTAGAAAACAAAAATATCAGCAGTATGCTGTAGATCAACCAAACGAAAGATCAAGGTTGCACCAATCCCCCAAAATCTTTCTATGTTAAGGGTTTTTTATATGAGATATGCAAAAATGAACGCATTTTCTGTTGCAGAGAACTAAAGGACTTTTGCACAGCAAAAGGATCCCTTCAGAACCATAAACTAACTGATTAATGTGAGCCTTAGTATGCAAGAGATTAGGTTTCTGAGAAACTGGATTGTCTACATAATATCATGTGTTAGATACCTCTGGCAAATATTTTCTCTCTGATTGTGACCAGTCTCTGCTATTAAAGAGGATGGAGAAAACAGCATTGAGTAAGATTTATTTGACCAATTTCATCAAGAGAAAAAGTATTTCTCAAACTTACAGACATATAGAGAAAGCCTTTAAATAGGAAAGTTATTTACAATAATATTTATGCAAATCAGTGAATATCTGATTCATCAGTGCAAACATACACAACTGAAGACAAGAGTCTGATCACAACCAAGGACCCAAATCCTTTTGACCTTTAAACATTTTAATTCCCAAACTGAAGTGAAACTTACTTTTCAATGAAGAAATTTAGTCTCCTTGGACAATTTCATCTGAAAATAAGACCAGTTCCAAGCCTTCTATTTAATATCTAATTACCTCACAGCTAGGAAATTACATCTTATTTCAAGGTTGAGTTTGTCTAATTTTAGTTTTCAGCCTGTGGAACTTGTTACATGTTTGCCATCAGCTGTGAAAAACCTCTTTTCAATAATATTTTTTTGCCGTGAGTTCCTTTGTTTAGGGATTGAGTCATGTCTTGAACTTCTCTTTGGTGAGGTGAAATATTTTAAGACATACAAAGTTTATTTTTCAGCCCAAGGACCCAATAAATCATTCTGATATTCCATATTTCCTTTAAAGAATAGATATAAAAATTAGATGCAGCATGGTATTTCCAATGGATGCAATTGCTTTGGTACAAAATGACTGAAGTAGGAGCACACTTTACTCCTGATTTTCTATGTCCAGAAATCTCATTAATCTTCATAATATTAAAGTAGGTATTTATGCTGAGATCGTTGAGTCTCCTAGTCACTGCTTTCCAAGACAGTCTTTCATGTTGTCCTTATTTGATGTTCCTCAGTGGAACAGTTTGTATAGTTCTTAACAACATATTTTGTTAGAACATAATCAGTCCACTGCATCTGAGAACCATCTGAAGATGGTCAGTCAGAAGGTATCACACTGATCTGAAGGAAAAGCATGAGTTTCTAGAACTACGATTAGCAAGTAGAAGATGGTAACTCCTGGAAAACCAATCTTCCTTTCATATTCTTCACCATGGTAAATATATATATTTGAAATTCCATATATGATGCATGGAAAGAGCTGGGTCCATAGTATAGCAATAATGGGTCCAGTAAATTTATCAGAGACCCTTGTAATCATAGAATCACAGAACCGCAGAATGGTTGAGGCTGGAAGGAATGTCGGGAGGTCATCTGGTCTAATCCTCCTCTGACAGGCTCCCCTCAAACTGGTTGCCCAGGATCACGGGCAAACGGATTTTGAATATCTCCACAGATGGACACATTAAAACCTCCCTTGGCAACTTGTTCCTGTACTCAGTCACCCTCACAGTGAAAGAAGTGTTGCTTGATGTTCAGATAGGACTTTCTGTGTTTCGCTTTATGTCCATTGCCTCTGTCACTGGGTGCTATTGAGAAAAGCCTGGCTCTGTCTTCTTTGCATCATTCCTTCAGGTATTCATATCCATTGATAAAATTCTCACTGAGCCTTCTTTTCTCCAGGTTCAACACTCCCAGCTTTCTCAGTCTTTTGTCATCGAGACATGCCCCAGTCCCTTCATCATGGTAGCGGTCCTTTGTTGAACTCTATACAGTATGACTATATCTTTCTTGTGCTGTGGAGTCCAGAACTGGCCACAGCACTCCAGGTGTGGCCTCACCAGTTCCAAGTAGAAGGGAAGGATCAGCTCCCTCAGCCTGCCAGTAAAACTTCTCCTAATGCATTCCAGGAGACCATTAAGTTTTTTTGCAGCAGGAGCACATTGCTGGCTTGTGGATCGCTAGATCATTTGTCTGAAAAGGTGTTTCCAGACAGTTGGCCCCCAACATACATTGTTGCCTGGGGTTCTTCCTCCTCAAGTGCAAGACTATGCAATTCCCCTTTGCTGAATTTTCTGAACTTCCTATCAGCCCATTTCTCCATCCTGTCAAGGTCCCACTTCATAGCAGTACAGCCCTCTGGTCTGTCAACCACTCCTCAGTTTCATATTAATTAACTAATAGAAAACATCAAGGAGATGGCTGGTTTTAAATATCACACCTCTGCAAGCTTTAGCTACCAAACTGGTAACAAGCACTCTGTAAGGGATAAAGAGGTCCACTGTTCTGTGAAAAACCTTTCTTGAAATTAGTTACCTATGTCAGGTGAATCCTTAATTATTAAAAAAAAAAGGGGGTGGAAAGATGCCACTTTCTCCCATTTACTCTGAGCCCATGCTTCGGAGTTGCAAGAAAAGTCATTTACTTATGGAACTTAATAAATGAGAGGTGTTGAAAAGTGAAGAATTTATGAGTGCTAATTCTTCCTTTTCAGCTCTGTGTATGACCTAAGCCAAAGCTGCCATGGATAGAAATGTCCTTTCCCATTACAGAGTAGTCAAAAGGACTTCAGAAGGAAAAATATTAGGGACAAGGCCAAAGAGCAAGAAAGAAACATTACTTGTGGAAAGTGAAAGTGATGCGTGTCTGCAAATTAATCTAATGACAGACACAAAATTCTTCATAAGACATTAAATTTAGACCTTCTCTTACTATTATTCCATGATGTGAAAGCCTAATGAAACTTTGAATTTTAACTGGGCATAAATATGCACTTATAAATATGTATGTATGGGGTTCCACTATCTCTGGTGGTTACTTTAAAGGAATGTCCAACTTAGATCCCACGGAGAAGCAAACTAAACATTATTATTTTCTCATATTTGAGGTATACAAAACCATGGCTTCTAATAGGACAAACATAATTTAGATACATTTTTGCAAGTTTTTTATTACTTCAGCTATTATTTAACAATATTGATTGTAACTTACAGCTTCCTTTTTCTTTCCTCATGACTTGACTTAAAGTTAGGAATTTGTTTGTTTTTTTTTTTTTTTTGTAATCAAGGATAGTTCTCAGCTACTACTTGATTTTCAAAAACAAAAGGGGTGGCTAGGAGAAATTTATCGTATTTATGTATCATATATATAAGCAAATAGTTAGTAAGCTTCTATGCATTTCAGCTTCAGAACTACACTTCTGGTGTCTACCAGAATCCTAAATACCCAAACATGTAAAATAAATGATGTCAATAAAACTATTAAATCCCTTCTGGAAATTGCTGCAGTGAAAAGCAAATCTACTGGTACATTTGTGCATAATGTGGGAGCAGAACACCAGAACTATGACATTCTGCAGTTAAAACAATATACCACAGTTGAGGTCACTCATTTCTTTTTCAACCTGGTTGAATTTAAAATGAGGGAAGCGTGTGAAAATGAGCCAGGATGGAACTGCTTTTGAAGATCTTACTTTGTATTGATCTGTTCATCAGAGATCTGAAAGAGAAAATCCGTAGATCCTGAGTTACTCTTTTGTATCTTAAAAAAAAATGTGATAGTGACAGCTAAATGTAGATATTTTGTACTGACATTTAGGGTATTATGCAGTCTGACATTTTTGGCTAAGTATATAAATAAATAAATTAAATTACATGAGTAGTTGAAGAGTGAGTTTGAGTGAATAAACAAAACTGACAGCTTCTGGGGAAATCATGATGTACAGTCAAAGTTAGTAACACTTGATAACAAATATCTAATAAAATTGAATATAGATTTAATAAAGTCTAGGTATACAAATATTTTTGTACAGATATAAGTGTACTCATCTGTGTTAAAAAAATTCCTAAATGCTAAATATTACGCGTATCCACATGTAATATGAAAAATAGTTCTTTGCTAACAAAAAAACATACCTTGAAACAGGTGGAAACGCAAAGAAAATATTGTTCTTCACAGTATAAGCATGAACTTCATTGCTTAATCAATAGCTCTAGGTATTTACCACAGCGACTCCACTCAATTATTGTCAATCTGAACTAACAATAACTGAAATAAGATTCAAGTTTAAAAGATAATTTGAAGTATTGGTATACCTGATTAAAGTAATAGAAACTATTTCTTGTTTTAATATCATTTAACTGAGAAAGTATTTTGTACTCACTATCTCTGAAAAGCCAAGCATTTCATACGACCAGTTCAGGTTTTTGTTTGTCTGTTTGTTAGCAACATTGACATTGATAGTAATCTGGCAGCAAACTACCTTTCTGCAAACAACAACTGATGTCATCATTGTCCTGGAAAAATTAAAGCTTAAATTATAGGTGATAAAAAAAAAAGATTTAGAAAACAAAACGTAGCATTACTTTGAGAACAAGCATGACAGAACAACGATAGCTTTTTTTCTGTGCCTTCATCTCACATTTTTTCTGGTCGTGCTCATTTCTTTGTTTACAAGGCCATACACTCAGAATTATTCTCATAAATCTGCCTCCAATACTTGATTTTTAGCTACTGAGTAGTCATGGATGCTATTTACTTCAGTGTTGCTATTCAACATTTCTGAAATGACATTCTTGTTAAATTACTGGGAATTTTAGATAGCATAGATTGTGCAAGTGTGGCCTTCGTAGATATGTCTTCTCTACTAATAAATGTCAGGAGCAGGAAACATGACTGATAGTTGGGAAAGCATGTGCGTAGTGAAACAAGGTAAAGGAAAGAAAAAACAAAGCAGAAACCCAAAGTCAGTGTATCCAAATAGGAAATGGCAGTGGGAAGCTGAAATGAGGGATGGTGAAAGTGACAATCAAGGTCATAGAGAGACATGTGGTGCACCCTGCAGTTAAGTATGAATTAGACAAAGAAGGTGAAAATCATGTGAATAACATCCACTAAAGATAAGTTGCTAGGGTATCACCTACCTTCAGTAAAACATGACACCTAAGGCCCTAAGCTGCTATAGTACAAAATACATACAGTGGGTTTTACACGTATTGGAGAAGGAAGCGGAAGTCATCTGGGTTACTGGTATGTAAATAGAAGCCAGAAGTGAGAAGTGAAATAGGAGATTTTTCCTCTTGACTTAAAAATGTAGGCAGGGCAGAGGATGCTACCAGAGGCGTGGGAAGAGTGGAAGAAACCACAGTCTGGTTTATTTTTTCACAGACTTCCATTGCTTTGGCAATACCATATTAGGTCTATCAAGTTTCTGTTCCTTCCAAAGTGGATTTGAGCTCTTTTACCCAGTCAAATAAAAATCTTTCTTAAAATTTTTCCCTACCAAATATCCCTCTAAGCCATTTTTCATTAGTACTTCTGAAAACAGGTTTTCCAGATTGCATAGATAGACTGATGTGGAGTTCTTTCACAATGAAGCTTTGGATTAATTTTTCCTTTAGATCTTCAAAATAAAAGTGTAGGAAACACTTATTGAAAACAAAACTGTTGAAGGAATATGAAAAGTTATCTTAAGGGACATGTAGACAGCTGTGTAATTATTTCCCTTATTTTTAAATTACATTTTGTATAAGCCAAATGCCAGCCTTTATTAGTTGTAATTTCTTTTCATCACAAATAGAATTTTGTTTGTTTATTTTTGTTGGCGTGGTTTGGGGTTTTGTTTATTTGTTTACGAATTTTTAATTTATTTTGCAATTGGTCTTGGATCTAGAGAACAGAAAATGAGTGCGGGATACTTCTTTAATTTGTTAACAGAAGGCTTCTTGCAGGACAGCCTGAATACCTGTAGTTACAGTAGCTATACAAGAGCCTATCCCTAAACTGGGACTTGAAAGCTGATGAGTTGGAAGGCACCGTTCCAGGTCATCTAGTCCCACCCCTCTGCAATGAACAGGTACATTTGTTTATGCTAATACCACCTTACCCACCTTGCTAGGAGAACAAGAACAAGTAATCTAATACTAAGCCTTTGACATAATTATTGAAATATATTTAAAACACTTTTTGCTATTTCCATAAATTTAAATTTAAATTTATATTTTTATAAATAAGTAAATCCTATTCTCTTTACAAGAATCTCTATTTACCTTACTTATTTTATTTTAGTTTAGTTTATTTTATTTATATTTTTATTTTACCTTATTTATTTACCTTATAAATAATTTCAATAATAATTTATTTATTTTTCACTCATTTTCCATTTTATATTACTCTTTCTTTGTATTTCTCACTGTTCATCTCTCTGCCATATAGCTATGCTGATTGTATTGCATAAGAGTACAATTACTGAAGAATTTTCCTTTGATCCTTTTAACACAGAGGAAAAATGTACGTTCCTTCCCAGCAGCATAATTGTCTTTCTTTTTTTCTCAGCTCAGTATGAGAACTAAAGCTCCTGTAGTTTGAGCAGTTGACAAAATAAAGATGAAAAGTCTATACATCTTTTTCATTTTTCATCACAATATGAGTAATATTAGCTGAGGAGATCATATAACAAGCCCTACAACTGCCGAGTAAACTAGCTCCCTCTTAAATAGCATATCCCCAGTGGAAGCAGAATGTGCCAATTAAATGATCATCCCAATTACAAGAGGCTCATGGGGATACGTTGTGCTGGTGTGGTTTATAATCGCTTTCATTTCATGGATTGATTAAAACAAGAACAGTATCAGCTTCCCATCTTGATCACCTAATAGAGATGATTTATTTTGTATCCGTACAGGGGTTCTTTCCTGTATCTGTGACAAAAATAGTGGAACTGTGTGTACAGTATGTGCCAAAATAAAAAATAATATTTTTATTCCTATGTGGCTCAGCTGAATTGTTTATGGTTTGATGATGAAAACTCCATTGTCTGAGTAATGTGTTTTACTATCAGGGAAAGAATTAGGTATTGAGCTATTGAGCTCCATCTTCATCCCAGAGGAATCAACTGGAAATATTGACTCTTGAACTGAGAGCAAAGCTCAACATGTCTTAAACACAGAAGGTAAAATCCATGAATAAAATCATCAGACTTCAATGGAAACAGAATTTTATTCAGAAAAAAAAAAGGAAACTTTTCACCTAAAACCATAAATAAACCAATCCATCTTGTCCTCAAGTCAGACACCTGCCTTTGGAGAAATTTGGAAGAGCTGCACATTCTTAGGGAAAAAGGGTTTTTTCACTGTTAAAAAAGTAGTAAAGAAGAGGATATTGACATGAATATAATGCTGTTTTACTGGATTTTACCTTTTAAAAACCCAAAGAGTTCCCCCGCCAAAAAATAAACCCAAACCAAAAAAACCTGCAACACAGATAGTTTCATATATTTTCACAATCAGGATAATTCCAAGAGCAAGCTTTGTCACAGAACAGGCAAGTGTGGTTGAAGCAAACTAGTTATGTTATTGAATGCTTTTGGTGGTATGTCACTTACTTTTTAAAATCGGCTGAATCAAGCCAAAGAGTGAAGTTATTTTTATCACTCACTTCAGGTGTTTCATTAGAGTGTGATGAAGAATTCTAAAAGAAATCCTTGTTCCTTATAGAGTCAGTAGGTGACTCAAAGCAGCTAAATTAGTGGTCTTAAATTTCACAATGCGATTACCTTGCTGAGAAACAACAAGGAGGTATGCATCTGTATTTTTTACTGATTGTACATGATACAATGATTTTACACTAGACACAGCATTCCAGAAACTTAAATCTGTACATCAGAAGAAACTTCAAAATAAAACCAGTATGGCTTTATTGGTTGCATTTCTCTACCTTCAAAATTAGCCAAGATCTATTCAGAATTTTCTACACTCACATCTTGACATTTTTATTTTGTTTTAATGGAATACATAATTTCAATTTCAGGCAGTTTTTATTTTAAATGACCTTTAATCTGGTCATTAAGACCCTAATTAAATCTTACCATTAATTCCAAGATCTTCAAGATTTAAAGTAAGAACATATTTTATTAGGTTAAGCATGGGTCTTGGACCTTAAAATTACATTTAGATCTTAATAAATTATGTCAATGTGTACATGTAAACATCTGTACTTATTTTGATAGTAACTTTCAGATGACTGTACATAAAAAACTTTAAAAGGATAAGTATCAACAGTAAATATAAACCAACATAAATAAAACAGAACAGACCACCAATGACTAAGGAAAAAAATATTTCCAGTGCCATTTTAAATGGGGAAAACTCAGTAAATTGTTGCAATAAGGTAGAAGTGATGCGTTAAAGGAGAGGTTCTGCAAAGGAGAGGTTCTTGTGCTGATATGGCTGAGAATGTGCAGTCTGAATATGCAGTAAGCATGTAGACAAAATAAAGGTGTGGATGAAATTTTGGGATTAAATTGTTCCCAAAAAAGTGTCTTTTCATTATTACAGGACTAGCATTCTATCCGAACGCTGCAAAAGCAGAGCTCCCATCACCCATCCTCACACATTTACTTGTGGGTAAGGTCCTTCACCGCCACTTAACTTTATCCTTCCTACATATACCTATAATAGGTTGGCAGGAACACTTTATCTTTCTCCTCTTTCTGGATCATCATTAAAGGCTGCTGTGCCACCTTGCTTGGCTTTCCATCTTTTCCTTGGCTTTTTAAAAGTGAGCTCCTTAAGGAGACCCTCCTGTTATGAGTAGGGATCCAAGAATAACTGCTCTTATGTTTAGCCATCAGCAATTTAATGTTCCTTTCTAGTCCCAGGGGTAACAACCTGTTTCTTTTATCTCTTATATTTTATCTTTCTGTACAACCACTGCTTCTAGCACCACTTTTCTAACATTGCTGCTTATCCTTGCATAGCCTTCTTTGGAATGTAGTATGTTATCAGTTAAATACAGCTCCTGAAATTTCATTTTCTTTTCTCTTCAGGTATCAAAGTCTAGTTAAGTAGTCCATTAAAAGGGTTTCACCCCCACGGTAAGTTTTTTGGCTTTCATGACTCTTGAGGGGGAAATTTTCAGTGTGATCAATGAAGAATTA
Organism: Falcunculus frontatus; assembly: GCA_013398115.1. Taxonomy (NCBI): domain Eukaryota; kingdom Metazoa; phylum Chordata; class Aves; order Passeriformes; genus Falcunculus; species Falcunculus frontatus. The sequence goes on along the minus strand of VZRV01010661.1, from coordinate 255,194 downwards.
AAAGTGCTACTGCCATTGCTGTTAATGGGAATAGTGGGATGCTTTCCCACACTTCACATTGTCAACTCGCCCTTTGATGTCTAGGACGTCCTTCAGGGCAAAACCTAAGTTGTAAAGCACTATAATTGACGACAACATTTGAAAGAAACACATTTATGTTTTCTTAAATTCAACTTACAGTGATTGATTTCTTTACATACAGAAGAAGGCTGCAAAAAAAAAAAAAATATATTGGAAGGATACCAGAGACAAACTTTCCAATATCTATTTCTAACAAAATGCAGTTTCTAGGAGTATCTAATGGCTTCCAAATTCCCAGGTCAGTATGCCTGGTGGAACCTTTTGTAAAGATAATTATATTAATATATATATATAGATCCAGCATATAAATACGCATAGATGTAATTGATTACTCAGTATTTCACAGAATCCATTCTTTTTCACAAAAAAAAACTTCAGTTGTAAACATTTCTGTTTCAGAAAGGAATAACATTGCCTTATGTTCTTTAGAAGCTAAATTTTTACCAATTTTACCAAAATTTTCCAATTTTTTTTACAATTTACAAAAATTAGCTCACTTGCTTGAAGAATGGTGCTAGTAACACCAAGATCATGGGTTTGATCCCCATATAGGCCATTCACTGAAGAGTTTGACTGGATGATCCCCGTGGGTCTCTTCCAACTCAGAATATTCCGTGATTCCTGGAAAATAGTGTAAAAGGAAACATTTAAAAATATTGAAAGGAGACAGTTGTGTTTTGTTTTATTTTTCTGACAAAGCAAAACCAGAAAAAGTATTTCTAATTACTTCCAGAATATGGCTACAGAAACTGTGGCATCCAGCTCCAGAAATGCTCTCATACATATACTTTATATTAAGCATACGATTTGTCAGATTCTCAAAATAAGACTCTTGTTAAAAGTTATTGTGGATTGAGCTCTGGTAAATTATTTGCAAATTATTAGCAATATATCTATTGGCTCTCTATGTGTCCACTTCTCTAATAGCATTCAGTGCCAGCAGATATGTGTGGTATTGCTAGATATGTAAATGATATTTTTCAATTCGAAATGCAAATAGCAAGTCATGACTGTAAGGCAGAAAACTGTAAAACTTTTGGAGAATTTATAGACTAATGTACCATCATTTTACATACTTAGGTGACAAAAAACCCATATATTTATTACATTAAAGGTGCTTACTGAGAAAAAAAAAACCTACGGTATTTTTATGTTGGAAATTGTGTTTACCTTATATTTCCTACTTGCTATTTCCTTACTGCAGTAACAACCATTCTAATCCACGGCATTTCTGGAAAGAAAAAAAAGGAAAAATATAAAATAGTTTAAAAACACTGTCTATCCTTTTTCTGTACGGCAATTTGGTTTTTAGCTTGAGGTACCCTGATTTAGTAGATGAAAACCTCGTGGAAATTGTTTACTTGTAAGAGAAATTCAGGGCTTAATTTCATGGTTTAGGAATGGTACTCCTCAGTTTAGTTCTTCCACGGAGACCTTCCAAATTACACTGCTCATCACTCCCTCATCACCCACCCCACCCCTCTTCTTCCTCCCCCTCCACCAGTGGCTGGAGAGGAGAATTGGAGGCACAAAAGGCAAAGATCATGGGTTGAGATAAGAACGGTTTCCTGGAAACAGCAATGAGATAAGAAAGCAAGCAGTGAAAACAATATTAATAACAAAAGGATACAAAAAGAGAGAATTATTCACATGCAAAAATGCTTGATGTAGAGCCCAAGATAATGAACAACGGGCCCACCCCACGATGCTTGGTTCCACCAGAAAGGGCTGCCTATCCTTCCCAGAAGTGAGAGAGAAGGTCCCTTCTCCCTCTCCTGCCCCAGCAGTGATGTGGTATCAGATAACACAGTATCTTGGCCGTGTTCTCTCCTGCTGATCTGGGCCAGAACCAGGACACTTAACAGCAGTAAATTTGTCGCAATATAAATCAGAAAGTACTGAAACCCCTAAAATTACATCTCCTCTATACTGTAGAAGAGAAGGGAAAGCAAGATTATCCTTATAGAGAGCACAGAACCACCACCAAGAAAGCCATGAAAAAATACCTAATGGATGAGACATGGCAAGAGCATGGCTTGGCAAACTTCACTTATAAGGCTTGTATAGAACTTGTTCATATGTCTGGAGGTAATTCTTTGTATATAGGTGACTTCTAATCAATGACAATATGAAATGCAAATTGTGTGGCTTTTGCTTTTCTAACCTTCTATTTAGTACAAAAATAAGAAAAGATGTTCAAATATATTCCGTTTTTGTGGTTTTTAATGTACTTGAATAGAGGCTTTACACAGTCCTGTATGACTAAAACATGCACATACCAAGAGCACTGGGGATATTTATAGAATCTGGAGTGAATTCATCCAGAATGAGAAAACTGAAGAGCTGATGCAAATACTCCTCTTGAATGAGAAGACAGAGGGATAAATCCATGGAGGAATATCTCACAGCCTGGTGTTTAATAGTTATCACTGGAGAACAAGGCAGTTTCTGTTGTGGCTGTCTGTCAAAATGTTAAAAAAATTGTTGCACAATGCTCCTTTTGTGTTGCCCACTGGGGGGAATGAATGCTATTCAGTTTTAAGATTGTGACTGCTCACTAAAAAAAAAAAAAAGTTGCATACAGAAATACTTATAGAAATTAGCTTTAAAATTTTCATCTGAGAAAAACCCATGAGGGGTGGTTGATAACACCAAAGGATTGTGCTGCCAGTCAGAGGAACCTGAATAGGCTGGAGAAATGGACTGATAGGAATGTTATGGAGTTCAGCAGGTGAAACCTGGGGAGAAATAACCCCATGTACCCAGGATAGGCTGGTAACTGACTATCTGGAAAGCAGCCTTTAAAAAAAAGAGACCTGATGGTCCTCATGGACAACAGATTAAATATAAGCCAGCAACCTTGCAGTATCCTGGGCTTCATTAGGAAAAGCACTGCCAGCACTTTAAGAGAGATGATTCTTCCCTTCTGGGTCAGCCCTGGTGAGACATGCCTGGAGTGCCAGGTCCAGGTCTTGGTTGCCCAGTACGGGAGAGATGCAGGTGTACTGGAACAGTTAGAACACTTCTTATATGAGGAAAGATTGACAGACCTGAGGCTGTTTAAGCTCAAGCAGAGAAGGCTCATGGAGCATCCTATCAGTGTATATAAATACCTCATGTAGTCAGTAAAGGAGATAGGGACAGACTGTTCTTAGTGGTTCCTCGTGAAAGAACAAAAAGCAATGGGCTCAACAGAAATACAGGAAATGCCATTTAAACATTAGAAGAAAACTCTCTTTGATGAAGATGGTTAAATATCAGCACAGATTGTCAGAGAGGATGTGTGCATGCATTCTTGGAGATATTCAAAACCCAGGAGGACATGTCCTAAGCAACCTGCTGTAGATGGCCCAGCTTGCACAGGGGAGTTGGACCACCTGACATCCAGAGGCTGCTTCTGACCTCAACCGATCTGTCATTCTGTTATTCTGTGGACAGGTAACAAGGCCTGAAGCGTAACTGAAAGCACTTGGCCCATGGAAGTTACAGTTTTACAGGATGCAAACAAGCAGTTGGAGCTGAAAAGTGATTATCTACACAGGTTAAAAAAAAACCAAACCAAAACCCAAAAAACTCTCATGAGTTTTACAAACCACCATCTCTACAAACAAATAATATATTTCAGCTTAAAATAACCTCCATCTTGGGTATTCCAACCAAGAAGAGATTAAGTCTTGTTAGTAAAGTATTGGTTTGGAGAATGTCTTTATCAACAAAAATAATTTTCTGCTACTTTGAAGACAAATATTCATAAGCAGTTGCAGCTTCCTATACCTGTTCTCCCCCTCTTGCTTTGTTTTATTTTCTGACTCCTGTAGTGCCTATTGAATGGTGTAAAGCTAGATATTAAGTTCAAATAGCTGTGCTGGCAAACTATCCCACTATCACCTGTTTCTGACACACTGAGAGATGAAAGTGATTTATAAGGAATTATAATACAACAGAAAATACAACTACCACAGAAATCGTGCCATGGTTTTTCTATACTTCACCTACCAGCTCAGTAAGTGGGAGATAATGATTTAAGAATTTGATGAATGGAAACCAGGTTCTATTTTAGTCAGACAGTGCTTTTGGGCACCAAATCTATGTCATTCCCAACTGTACACCGTCTGGATGATGGATAATGCCAAGCTACCGGGCACATTTTATTCCCCCAGTGGTACAAAACAGTGATGAGAGAATTAGGAAAACGCCCAGAGATTCAACTTGCAGATTTTCCTTTGAGGACTACCCATGCACAAGGGGACAGAGCTGCCGCTTCACATTGCTAACTTTATCATTTCTCAGATACCAACAGATTTATCCCAGATGTTGTGCTGATGTCAGCATGGCTGCCATGTCTACTCTGCCATCTCTCTTGAGGTGCATTGGTACAGGATTCTATCATTTATATATAGTTATGAAGACAGTACAAGGGCTGTTTTTGAACCCAGTGATGTATGTCATAGTCAAAATGAATAATCTTCATTAATTCAATTAGTAAAAAGCTTTAAAAAATACAAGTCTACTCTCTTTTACCTACCATCTACGCATATTTTGATGGGGTTTTTTTTTGTTGCTGTTTTTTATTTTAAAGACTACGAGACGATCAAATCCACTGTACTTTAATATATTAAGGTAAAACATTTGCCAGGACATAGCAAAATGAAACCATGTATCTTTTTCTAAGAGCCAGGAATATTAGGTGTGGTATAAGAACAAGGAAGACTTATAAAGCTATTTTATACTTTTCATTGTGTAGTTAAAATTTCCAAATTAAGCTGAAACCACAATGTACAAGAATGTGTCAAAACAGACATTGTTTAACACACACACAAAAAATACTTTTTCCCAAAGAAAATTAAAGTTTCAATTAGATAGAGAAAAAGAAGATAATGAATCATAGAATCATAGAATCATTAAGGTAGGAAAAGACCTCCAAGGTCATTAAACAAACACCACACCACCAACTAAATCATAGCACTAAGTGGTACACCTAGTCATTTCTTATACACTTCCAAGTATTGTGGTTCCAGCACTTTCCTGGGCAGCCTACTCCAGCGCTTAACCACCCTTTCAGTGAAGAAATTGCTGCTGCTGACCAACCTGAACCACCCCTGGTGCAGCTTGTTTCCTCTTGTCTTGTCACTGGTTGCCAGAGAGAAGAGGTTGACCTCCACCTTGCTACAAGATCCTTTCAGGTAGTTATAAACAGTGATAAGGTCTGCCTGGAGTATCCTTTTCTCCAGGCTAAACAGCCCCAGCTCCCTCAGCTGCTCCTCATAGGACTTGTTCTTCAGACTCTTCACCAGCTTTGCTGTCCTTCTCTGCACTCACTCCAGCCCCTCAATGCCCTTCTTACAGTGGGGAGCCTAGAACTGGACACAGCACTCAAGGTATGGCCTCACCAGTGCCAAGCACAGAGGGACAATCCCTGTCCTGGTCCTGCTGCCCACACTGCTGCTGATACAGGCCAGGATGCTATTGGCCTTCTTGGACACCTGGGCACACTCTGGCTCATGTTCAGCAGCCCCCCGTCTTTTTCCACTGGGCCCTTTTCCAGGTACTCTGTCCCCAACCTGTAGCACTACTTGGAGTTGTTGTGACCCAAATGCAGGATCCGGCACGTGGCCTTGTTGAACCTCATACCGCTGGCCTCCAGTCATCAATCCAGCCTGTCCAGATCCCTCTGCACAGATTTCTTGCCCTCCACCAGCTCAACGCTGCAGCCCAACTTAGTGTTGTCTGTGACCTTACTGAGGGTCCATTTGATCCCTTCATCCAGATCATGAAAAAAGATATTAAACAGGACTCACTCCAATACTAAGCCCTGGAGAACCCCACTGGTGACTGTCAGCTGGATATGACTCCATTCACCACCACTCTCTGGGTCTGACCATACAGACAGGTCTTAACCCAACAAAGAGTGCACATGTCCAAGCCATGGGCTGCCAACATCTCCAGGAGAGTGCTGTGAGAGACAGTATCAAAGGCTTTACTGAAGTCCGGGTAGACAACACCCACAGCCCTTCCTTCAATCACTAGGTGGGTCACCTGGTCATAAAAGGAGATCGGGTTGGTCAAGAAGGACCTGCCTTTCCTAAACTGATGTGGCTGGGCCTGATACTCTGGTTGCCCTGCGTGTGCTGCATGATGGCACTCAAGACCATCTGTTTCATAACCTTCCCTGGCACCAAGGTCAGGCTGACAGGGCCTGTATAGTTTCCCACATCCTCCTTCTGACCCTTCTTGGTCAGATGGGCACCACATCAGCCAACCTCCAGTCATCTGGGACTTCCTCAATTAACCAAGACTGCTGGTAAATGATGGAGAATGACCTACTGAGCTCTTTTACAGCTCCCTCAGTGCCCTTGGGTTGGGTGAATCCCATCCAGCCCCATAAACTTGTGGGTGTCTAAGTGGCTCAGCAGGTCACTAACTGCTTCCTTCTGGATTACAGGGGGTCTATTCTGCTCCCCATCCCTGTCTATCAGCTCAGGGCCTGGTTGCCCTGAGGATAACCAATCTTTCTGTTAAAGACTGAGGCAAAGAAGGCATTAAGTACTTCAGGCTTTTCCTCACCCTTGGTGAGAATATTCCCCTTCATAGAGTCTCTTTACACTACAAAGGATATACAGCTGTAGGGAAAGGTACAGAACAACAATATTTCCATAGGCTGCATTGAAGCAGTCACATAGGTTTTAAAGAGAATATCTATGTGAGGAGTATTTTCACCTATCACCTGGCTGTACATCACTACAATAAATTACTAAGAATGTGTGGAATAATTTCTGATTAATAAACAAGACCAGATAGGCTTTGAATATTAAGATGAATTCTGAATCAGAAGTATTTGTCTTTATGTTTTGGCATATCTGTTCCTTTGCAATCTGAGAAATGCCAATAGGCATTTGAATGGCTTTGCTTTCACTTGTTAAAAGAATTCATCTCTATTCATCTATTCAAAGGTAAAGCTGTGTGTAAACTTCATCTCTCATATATTCTGATATAAATAAAGAATATAAACAGAAGTCTATATACAAACACAGTCTCATTCCACACATATTTTGAATGCTGTGCCATGATCTGTCTTTGGAATTTATCACTTGAAGCAGGCAGCAGATTCTTCAGTGCCTTTTGTTCTGGATAATGTCTGATGTATTTCTGCTGTTCTTTTAAGATCAACTTTATGAATCTGTCTCATCCACTTAAGGCTTAAAAAATATGTCTAAACAAATTCTATTTCTGAGAGGTTTGTTGCCTGAAACATTTAGCTGTTCAGTTTATGACACTTAAAAGTAAGTAAATGATATTTATGTAAGTATGAAATTTCTAAAATCCAAGAAATTTTTCTCACTGAAAAGAGTATCACAAAAAGAAAAATGAAAAATAAAAGGTAAAAGGTATTGGTCAGCTGCAAGATAAATTAGTAAGAAAATTGATTTGAGGTTTAAATGTTATGTATGGCCTGACAAGTTATAGGAGAGAAAGAATTCAATTCTCAATATTCTTCCTTCATAGGCTGAACCATAACTGAAGTCTCTTTATTTAGAAGAGTGTGAGGACTTTCCAAAGTTTCCTAAAATAGTAAAAATTACAACCTTCTTCCTTCCTGCTTCCAGAGAACTATCGAACCAAATCACCTGTATTTGATGAGAACAAGAAAGGCCAATGTACAATGTTTGGGGTTTGCCTCTCCGCTTCTGATTACAAACGTGTTAAGAGAGCTGAGCCTTCATAGGCTTGATTTTAGACAGGAAAAATACCTAAAAAACACAAAAAACTTTATAACATTATTACTATTAAAAGTGCAAGATAATTGGAGGTCTGCTTACTCATATTTATGTGTATTTTCAATGGGACAGAAAAGTAAATACTGCCTTTTCTGTCAGTTGTCACCTCATGTTCAACACTCAAAAAGATAGTTTTTCCTGTAGGATTTGAGACTTTCTCAGTGACTAGCTCTGTTAGTGTGTATGTTAATTTTATATGAGTAACATGTAAAAATCCATAAAATGATGAAAAATAAGCCCAAACTCACCTCAGTCTTATAGAAAAAATAGATCTCGCTGTTTCCAAGAAATGTGTGCATTACCTAAAAAGAAAAAAAGAAGAGTACTGCTTTTATGAATTAAAAAAAAATGTAGTGAGTATTTTGTAAAGAGATGATGAAAATAAGTTTCATTAAATGCACAGTCTTGTCAAAAAAATTGCTTTTAAATTTTTCAGGATGGTAATGAGCCGTTTAAGATACATTTTTGAAGATACAATTTTTAAGATGCTTTTGGGGTTTTTTTAAATTAAGAGTCTGATACATATTAGGTAAAGGGTTTTGATACAGAAGCAGATTGGAACCAGTGATTTCAAATATATATCTTTTTCCAACTGAAAAAGAAAGAAAATCTGATATCTTGCTAGACCATAAATGCTAGCCTGGCAGATAATTAGGAACAATTTCTTTCATTGTCACTGAAGATAAACCATCTGTATTTTACTTCACAATATTGTGACTACACTTATATTCTAGGGATTGATACCTTGAGGTTCCTGGCTCCATGTGTTAAAATGTGGCTAATATCTAGCATTCTACTGAATATTCTGCAGAGCATTTGATCCAGGTTTCTTCTAGAGTCTTTGTGCTGTTCCCCAAAATGTGCTTGCTATTCTGTATAGTGGTTTACCTGACAAATGTGGAAATAGACTAATGTTCACAAGAGTAGTATTTCTGTAGCTTATAAAGACATATATGTTGCATCCCCTATGCTCAAAGATTAGAGAAGACAGAGATAAGGTTGGCAAGATTATGTCTGTATTTCTGTAATGAGTGATAACTGTCCCACTACCGTACAATATTTTCATTGTGTAAGGAACTCATCAAATAATTCCAAAAGTCTTCTTTTTGTAAATGAAAATACGTGAATTTCAAACAATAAGAGACTCAGGAGTGATCCAAGAAACCAGGTTATTTTACAGATGTAGAACATGCTTAAAGTAAAATAAGTTCTACTGAATACTGGAAGTCAATACCTCATCAGTATGGGGCTTTCAGTCAGCAAATTTATGGTGCTGATATCCACATAAATTGTACTGTTTATTTGAAGTGAATTATGTGACAGACAAATTGGTGACAGGTATGTAACTGCTTAGATTAGGTACACTTTGACTATATACAGATACATATGTCATGTTCTTCCTTTGAAAAATAGAAAGCTCATCTTTCATTTCCAATATGCTGTTTTGAACGTGTGCATTAAAGCTAAACAAATTGCTGGTGAAGTTTAGAGCTCAAAGCATTTTTGTATTCCTCTAATTATTCAAACCTCAGTTAAGCAAGAAAGGGGGAAAATGTCTTCAGCAGCTTTCTTAGTCTTTTCAGGACATTAGTTTCAGAGCATTCTTGGTTTTTTATCATGTGTAGAAAAAAAATTCCCCCTTCCCTTTTGCATTCTTCCTGTGTTACATTTATATTGTCATTTGAGACCTCTCTAGTCATGTATAGGCGTTGAAGATTATCCTAATCTTCCAGAGACTACTCTGAAACGAGGGCAGCCAGCTTCAGGTTTTTCTGGTCACTGTAAGCAGTGTCACAAGTCAGTTTAATGAGACTGAATGATGAGGCACTTCTTCTTGTTGGAGACCATATGGCTGTTGTTCTACTTGTAGATTAAACAGTGCCTGAAATACTCCTGGGTGCTGAAACTCAATCGTCTCTGCAGCTAAACTGCTAAGGACGTCTCATGTTTTCAATCTGTGTAAACTAGAGGTCTCAAAAATTATTTCTGGATGAAGTTTGGGAGTTACAAGACTCTATAGATCATTTAAAATGCATTTAGCATGCAGCCATGCTCTTCTGGAGGCTAAAACATTTTACTAACATAGATATAGGCTGCTTTTTACCAGTTGCACTCAGTGCCTGGGGACATAGCCATGAACATATAAGTTACTACTGTAAAGGCAGTCTGCGGCCCACTTGAGGAAAAGAGGTTTTAGTTGGGGAGTTCTTGTACTTTAAGATTTGAAAAAGTAGATTATGAGAAAACCGATCTCATGAGACAGAGGTTAGAGAAAGGCAAGTGAAAAAATAGTCTATATGTAGAACTGAAAAGCGTGAGTTGAGATGGGTTGGTGGAAATTTGGCTTCAAGGACTGAGGTTCATATAAATACAGCGTGATTCAGAATTAAACCTGCTCAAACCTTTTGTATCTCTGTGGTATATGGAGCCTTTCAGAACTTTGGTTTTGTTCACTCCCTCAGTATTTCTAGGTGGGGAGTGTGCTAGAGACTTTCAAATAGTGTTGCAAAGGGTGAAATTCAATTTGAGAGAAAGAGTCCAAGTGGTAATGGCAACATTTGTCCTCTTTTATAATCAGTGCAGACTCTATCATACCGATACAGTCAATTGGCAATTCAGCCACCAGCTGCTAGGGATGAGGTTTCAGTCCCCAATTTCGATATCTTCATGTTAGTGGGCTGAGGTTCAGACAAATGTAAAGACCATGAGAAACTACTGGATTTGGAATAAGATACTCACCAGCATAGCAGGTTGAGAAGTTCATGGAAGTTGCAGATAGAGCCATGAGGTATGGCCAATTTCACAGATTATTCACAGTTCACAGATATTAAGGACATTTTGGAGAGGAGAATCTGATAAGACCAAGATTATCTATTAGCAAAACCGCAAAAGGAGAATATTACCTAGGTAGTCATAACAGATATACCGAAGTCAGGTTCCTCTGGTACCAAAACAGAGACCAGTGGCAAACAAGTAACTAGGAGTAGCTTCTACATTTAGGAAAAGATGAGGGTGGAGAAAGGCAGGGATAAAGATGGGTGGGAGAAAGTATAGGAGGTGGGCTGGGGTGTAAAAAGAGCTCATCAGGTATAACCATGGTGCTTGTCTGACCTGTCTGATTACTGCACTCTGACCTGTGACAATTTTTTGAAGGAAGTTTCCCAATCTGATTTACCAGATAAAGAATATGAAAGCAGATTTACCAAAGTTTATGGCTGTAAGTAGCTGTGTTCCCTTTGAAAGTTCTTTATATAACATTTGGAAAATGCAACATTTTAAAAGAAGATTTTAGGGGTTTTTTCAGCTTTTAATCCTTAAAATATATCAAGAGCGCAAATCATCTCTGCTATTTCATTCCCTTCTTAGAAGTTCTTAGGAGCTTCAGAATAGTAAATTTAAAGTTTTATCTGTTTAAAGGAGTAGTTGGAGTACTAAACATTTTCTTGAAGTTTTTTATCTCCAAAATTTATTTAAGGGCACATGAAAACAAACAAACAAAAAAAACCCTGCATTTTAGCTTCCTGATTGAAGTTTTTTTTTTTTGCAATTCAAATTTTACTCTCTTGCTCTTATGCTTTTATTACTTCACTGGTTCACTTTTTGCCTAACTATGAAAGCCATGATTTTCTAATTTAAAAGTCAAATAGAAGGTAAGAAAATTCTTGTATTTTCTGTTATTCAGCACAAAGAAGCTAAAAAATAACAAATCTAGTCTTTTTCCTTCAGATATCACCTTCCTAAATACTTATTTATTATGTTCAGATTCACTGTGCAAATAAAGATGCACACTTTTGTTTGTGGAACTAAACCTGACCTCTAAACCTTTAAAAATATACACATGACTAGTTTTTTCCACCAGTGACTGAAGTAAGGATGATGAAAACATCTTTTGATTTTATGTTTGGAGGGTTCAGAGACCAAATGAGTGAGGTATTATGTTTAGCAATACCAGAAAATAAGTTTCAGTCCTAGTCAGACAGTCTGATTTAGTTTCTCACAATTGTTTCTTGAGCTTATTGCAGTGGCCTTGGTAGATCAGTTCAGGGTAAGGAAGACACTGAACTCTCTCTGGGGACTGTCTCAGGAGTCTACACTTTCAGCCACTTAAATCAGTCCATACAAAATGCAAGGAACACAGGTATACTTGAATGTACCAGGTGCTCACTGCATACATGGGTTTTTAGATGTACAGTCTTATCCCAGTGGGAGGTGCCTTCAAAATATGAATGAAATCCCTCTCCATACAAAAGCCAGAGTGGTGGGGGCAGCTCCATTGGCAGAGAGTGGCCCGAGTTCCTCCCTGTCCCCTCTCTACAAGCTACTGTGTGCTTTACCTTAAATTAATGTCCTGACCTGATCTGCCTACTGGATGAGAAAGAAAATCCTTTCTGACTGAAAATGCATGTTCATCTTCATAAGCAACAAATGTCTTCCTGAAAGTGGGTCTTGGCTGCACACTAAATAAATACTACCACTTCAAGAAATGACTACAAAGGCCAGCCTGGGAGAGATTTCAACAGTGCTTCCATGAGCTCCTGGTAGGTTGTTAAGACATCTCTGAGCAGAAGACCTTAGAAGAAAGGTAGTGAGAATACAAACAACTCCAAACCTCTTATAAATCCACAGTGCAGAACTGTGCTCTACAGAATTATATTTGTCTCAACTTTTTTTTCCTTTTTACCCTCATGGAACTTGAGAATTTATATTCTGTCCATTTATTGGGCAATTTCCTAATTTCACAAGTAAGTATGGATTTATTTTTTCCTTTCATTTTTTCAATAAAGCTAGTCCTTGCTTTAGAATCAATCTAACCTTTTTCTCATTTTCTATGTCAGTTAGGTTAGCTTAAAATCTGAAGTTTTCTCTGGCTGTGTGACTTACAGCAAAAGTACTTGAATCCAACAGATTTAAGGTTTCTCTCAGGAGACACCTACTTGACAGCCCTTTTGTTGCTAATGGTAGAATTTAAATGTCTGACTGCTTTCTGCATGTAGCTTTGCTGAATGCACTTTGAAACCCTTTTATAAAGAGAAAGTACTTGCAAAAATGTGTTCTTCTTCCCTCCCCATACGCACATTCCTTGAAATATGTATTGTGCTGGGAAAGACTTATAAATAACTAGTGCTGGTGGGGGAAAATAACTCAAACAACTACAAAATCATGTTTTTAGATAGTAAATGGATAATAATTTAGAAGTGAATTTTGGGTAGGTTTGGGGTTTTTTTCTATTGTGACAAAAGCAGATGACATATTGCATTCCAATCACGAAGTCTAATATTTGCAGATTACGTCTGCATTATCTCTAAAAATATCTCTGTGTTTTTAAAGACTGAGAGCTTTGGGTAAAAAAGGCTAAGGTTGGCAGAAAAGTCAGTCTGAAGCACTTTGGATTTTTTCCCAGATCTGCTGTATCTCTTTCATGCTTTATAGTGACATCAGCATTTTATACCTCAATATTTATTCTAGAGAGGAAATAATTCTCAAAGCAAAATAAACAATGATAACATTAAACGAGCAGTTTTGCCAAGGAAGACAAATAAGAAGTCCCTATATTTAGTACATATAGCATGGGCTGAAAGAAATATCTGTTTGTTAAAAAACATTTCCTTTTTTTTTCTTTTATTGAGGGGGAGGGGGTGGAGGAGGACCTTGTGAGAAATTTTATCATTTTTTAAAAATACAAGGTTTCACGCTGTGCTTACTGAGTTCTGATAAGAAGTTCCCGAATATGTTGCAAGCTGGCAAAATGTAAAGCAGTGAGTTCTCATCTTGTTCAAAGGCTGTTGTTTTCTGGTAATGCATACATCAGATCTGCTGCTGGCATGCAAGAACCTAACCACCAAAAGAAAGAGATGAAACCAAAGAGTGTCACAAACTTCACTGTCTTTATAGATGACTTATACAACATCATAGAAATAGAGTCAATAAAGTAGCTGGAATAGAATTTGGTTCAGTGGATATCTGACAAGTTTTGCCAGGGAGAACCATGAGCTACACAAGCTGATGTATCCAGTCTTTATACCAGAGTACTCCAAAGAGCTCTCAGAAGCAGAATATATGAGCCAGCAGTCCTACATCTTCCTCAAGGACTTCACTGGTGCTGCAGTGTGATGACGAATTGTTTGACATGCTGTCTAAAATATGACAAAATCAAGTTCCTGAGGATCTCTAAATTCTCTGTGTTACTGTACTTGTACAGCAGATGCTCCTTTTGATGTTGCCTATATTTCTAAGTCATTGAATGAATCCTGGTTTGGAGTTTCAGTTTCTTCTCCTATTTTATCCGCTCCTTATTAAGCGTTTAGTCTTAATTTATTTAACTCAAAATAGCTGGTGAAGACAATTTTGTTGTCTGCGTAGTTTTCATTTCTGCTTTTATTTTGAAAAATATCTATAACTGTCTTTTTATTCAACCTTGAAAGTGTTAACACAGTAACTATGGAAGGGCAGACCGGTTTCAGTTATAATAGTAACTTCAAAGATAGATCAGGCAGATATTTTGCTCCTATACAGAACAAAATTATGAATATACAGGAAAAAAATACTAAAGTAACATAATTTTTATGATTTATAAACCCATTCCATAATTTTTATGATTTATAAACCCATTCACAGTTCCAGTTCTTATTCCAACATATAAGTTTCTCTCTATCTCTTCCTCTTCTGTTCAAACATACATTGCTAAAGAAGTTAAATAGTTACTCAATTGGAAGGTAGTAAATTTAGATTGCAAAAGAAGATATGAGAAAAAAGACCGTATCTTCAGATAAAGGACTGCTTTGAAGTCGACATATGTTCACAAAAACAATTTCACATGCTTCCGTATCCATACAAAGTCTTCATCCCAGATAAACTGTGTAGTCTCATAGACTGGGTAAGTGAAATCATGCCGCAGTATTTTACCAATGTGTTCAATATGATTAGTCTACTCCATATCTGAGAGAGATATATTTCTTTGACTGTAGAGGGTGTGCTTCAGTTCAGTGACTCAAATTTAAAGGCTAAGATCCTATTGTTTTTGCTCAACATAAGCACACAAAACAGTTTGGAGGTTATGCTACCTCTGTGAATGCTGGAAATTGTGCAGCAATATAAAGCTCACTTTAATGACCTATATTTCTTTTTATATGATTTTGATCTTCTCTAAACAAACCTATTTTTCACTGTGTCTCCTGATCATGCTGCCTTGAAACTCTAGTTCTCCTTATACCTGTGTGTGGACTGTGATATTCCAGGCTCTTGAAACAACTCTTCTATATTCAAATTACATCACTTGCCTGGTATTCTTCAGCAGGGATTTAGAATAAGTTATAGAAAACACATCTGTTCTTTTAAAAGGGGAAGTTGACTTTGATAATCATTAAACTACAGAGTACTGTAGATCCAAGAAGGAGTCCGGAGTGAAAAGTAAGGCATGGTACTCCCAAAATACATGAATTGTCTATACTGGAATGAGAGCAGCCAGCATGGGACAACCAAAGGAAGTTGTGCCTGACCAACCAGATTTTTTACCTTGACAGCTCTGTGGTCAGACAGAGGGCAATGTTTTGAAGAGTTTTTAATAACGGTACTTATTTGGGATGAGAGTTTCTTGGAATTACATTAATAAATTAAAAAGTCAATTCTTTTTATGTTCGGTGACATTTATTTGGGTTGGCAGTCTTGTTATTTTTTTGTTAAAGTATTTTCTTCAATATGTTCAGGCAGCTGAAGACAAATCCTAAGCTATTTTGCAGTCATCACTGCAAAGTTATCTAGACCACAAAATTATCATGACAGCGCAGAAATAGTCATTAAACTTGAAACTCAGACAGACATAGAGAGATATACCTTAGCAGACAGTGCTGAAATTAATACATAAACCAGAAGTAATATGGAGTATCAAAAAAGGGAACAAGGAAGAAAAAAA